>PVIC010009780.1:0-44985 GCA_004025085.1 Thryonomys swinderianus
GCCCAATATCATATCATTGTATGTGGTTACCAGGATGGAACCAGGATGGAACCAGGTTCCTTGCACTTGCTAGGCAGGCGGGGAACCACAGAGCTAAATCTCTGGCCCCACTTCCTAACTCTTAAAAGCAGTGACAAGGAATCTTGGCACTGAAAGAGCAGACAAAATTAATTTTGAAGCCATATCAATTAGGTAGAGAGAAAAAAACTTTTAAAAAATCAATTTACCATTCATCCTTTTAGAAAGGTAAGAGAAAATGCTGCACTCATGGTGGGGGGGGGGACAGAACATACAATATGCATAGAACAAAGACAGGTTTGGAAGACAAAGACTGAAAAAAATTTTCCCCAAGTTGCAGAGCAGGATGACAAACACACAGAAGCCAAAGAGAAAAACATTGTAAAACAAGAAGCGGGCTCTGGTGTAGCTCAGAGGTGGAGTACTTGCCTAGAGTATGCAGTCCTAAGTTTGATCTCCAGCACCACAAAAAACAAAACAAAAAAAGGCAAAAGAAAAGAAAAAGGGAAAGACAAAAGACATATGTTGAATATCCAGCATCCAAATAAGAGGTACCATAAATATGAATCAGAATGTAACATTCAGAGGAAGTAAATAAATAATACCTAAAATTTTTATTTAGAGTAAAAGTAACGGGTAAATGCCAAAAGATACCACATCTGTGAAAGACTACAGAGGAAAGGATATAAAGCACAGGAGACAGATGTATTGTTTTAATCTCAGT
This sequence comes from Thryonomys swinderianus, assembly GCA_004025085.1. Classification (NCBI taxonomy): domain Eukaryota; kingdom Metazoa; phylum Chordata; class Mammalia; order Rodentia; family Thryonomyidae; genus Thryonomys; species Thryonomys swinderianus. The sequence continues at coordinate 743 of PVIC010009780.1, forward strand.
ACCAGTGAGTGGGTGGGGATGGGTGGGGCGGTAGATTAAGTAATGGTCAATTTGGAACGTTCAGCTGAGCAGAATCAACCTGGCTGGGCGTGGAAGACTCACCTGAGAATTGTTGCCAATGATGTAAAGAGAGACCTGAAGGGGAAGATTTTTCTTGGAGAAGCTCGTCACACTGGTTTTCCTGATAGGAACTCGGTTGGCTGTTCTCCTAGGAGGAAGGGCCTGAGTCCTCAGGCTGTCACGAGGAACAGCTGCTGTTCTCATCAGGGGAGCGCTGATCTTCACTGTGAGGTGTCGCTGCCTGGTTCCAGCACAGATACCTCAGCCTGGTGGCACAAACCCTTCCCCCCGCCAGCGGCACAGGCTTCCTGGCTTCTATCACTGGCTTTGGGGCCTTCCTGGTGTAGTCCCTCGACACAGACTTGCAGAAGACACTGGCTTGTGCTCTAGGCCTCTGCCTGGACTCGTGGAAGGCATTGCTGTGGAACCCAGGCCCTCAGGTGGATTCCTCAGGTCTCTAGTGTGAAGAGATATCTGTTGTACTCCTCCGTATTTGACTTTTTTGGTGAATATTATAAAATAACCCTATAAATTATGCGCCTTGTGCTAAATCTACTCCCTTGCAAATCCTAACAGTGTGATGCTGGGGATTGAATCCAGAGCCTTCAAACTGAGTCACATCTCCAGCTCTTTATTTTTTACATGAAGACAGGGTGTGGTGGGTTCACTAATGGCCAACTGGAAATGTCCAGCTGAACTGAGTCACCGTGGTTTGGGTGTGGAAGACCCACCTGAGGATTATTCCTAATGGTGTAAGAAGAGAACTTGGAGGGGAATCAGCTTAGTGAAGCTGCTAAGTTGTTCTGGCTCGATTCAAACTTGTGTCAGCCTCCCAGGACATCAGGATTACAGATGTGGTCCACCATGTCTGGCTTCATTTGACTGAAGGTTTATGTTTATACGCAATAAAATTAAACAACTGTTACTACATATTAATAAAATGGATTATGCAATAGAATAATTTCAAAAGGCTTAGCAGTCACTTTGGGGAGCTATTTAAGTTACCAAGGACTCACTTAGGTACTAGTACTACACTCTGGGAGGAAATGGGAGGCCCAGTACAAATGGACAGGATTGGCTTTATGATTATATGGATGTACAGATTGGTGTAAGAGGCTGACGCTTTGTCAGCCTCTTAATAAACAATAAACAAGCTATGTAAAAGGACGTGGCTTGTAGAAAGAGGGCTGGGGCCGACCGGAGGCCGGCTCGCAGGGCTCACTCAGTCTCAGCAGACAGCAATGGCGGGAGGTGGACCCAGCGCACTCCAGGGAGGAAGGTTGTCTGGAGTCCAGGGGCAAAGGCGAGAAGCAGCGTGCAGGGCTGCATGCCAGCATCCGGTTGTTACTCTAAGGACTAGGAGAGCAACAGTGGCCGCTAAACCGGAGCCTGACGTGTTGTGCTTTGTCTCTTAGAAAGATCATGATGGCTGCAATGAGCAAAGATAAGAAGGGCACAGGTGGAAGAGAAAGCCACCGGTTAGTCAGTGGCTGCCGTTATGGGGGGGGGGTGTTGATAATGTAGGAATAGAGAGGAAGAAGCCAACTGCACAGATTCAGGAAGTAGCATCAGCAGGACTAGAGAGGTCGAACTCGAGATTCTGTCCCGCACCCCCGGGTGGGTGTGTGGTCTATGAGGAAAGTGGGGGGAAACTGGGGCAAGAAAAGGTTTGGATGGAGGGGGCTGGAGTGTTGCTCTGTAACCCCCTTCCTCGCCTAGGTGGGGTCCAAGTCCACTTCGAGAGGACTCGGCAGGGCAAAGCTTCCTGGGTTCCTTTCTTAACTGCCTAAAATGTGAAAGTTGATATCAAGATGAAATCCTTCTGTCAGGCCCAGACACAATTACACTCAAGAAGTTGTAAAGAGGGAGGGTTTCTGCTTGGCTAGCTGAGATAATTACTTTCTCAGAACTTCTTAAATTTTCAGAAGAGATTTCCTCTTCCTCTACATACAGTCCATGCTTTGCATGCCTTACTTGTGTGCCCAGATTTGGGTAACAAAGTCTAACATTCCTCAGGATTGCAAAAATTCAGACAAGATATCCTCAACAAAACATAAGCCCAACAACCCACCTGTGCCTATGCTCTTCAAGACCAGTGAGCTCTGTGACCCGAGTAGCTTAGATAAACTTTTCTCTTTTTGCCTTTAAAATATTCCTCTTAGTTGAATAAGGTGTCACACATTTAATCTTAGCCACTCAGGAGGCTGAAGCAGGAGCATTGCTAATTCAAGGCCATTTGGGAAATTTACTGAAAATTGTCTCAAAAATTAGAAAGAATTAGGGGCAGGCTCAGAGCTGGAAAATTTGCCTAGTGTTCACAAAGCCTTGGGTTCAATCCTAATACAACAAATAAATGAGTAAACAAGAAAAAAATCAAAAATCTTACCACGGTGTATATATTTCCTTTGCGATATTCTTCTCTTCCCAAATATATATTCTTGTTGTTTGGAAAACATCTGATTATTATCAAGTGTGACATCAAGTTAAAATGGCTAAAATGAATGTCAAACAACTTTGAAATCAAAAGACAAAAACTCGATACAAAGAAAAGGAGATTTGCAGATTAATAGTGCATGTTCAATAATTAGGACCCAATTGAACTAACTTTGCTCACTTTGTATATGCCCTGATGGTGGGAGCTGGGAGTGCCCTGTGTGATGGTATTTTAATTTCTTAGAGGTAAACGTTGGCTCTGACTTAGGGCTCAACAGTTTTAATACCGACTGTCAGGTCCCCAGGATTTCTTTCTTGTTTCCAACTGCTATAAACACCTTTGAGCCACACATGTCTGACACACATTAAGAATTCTCTTTCAGAAATGTACCAAAATGTCTTTGTGTGTCTCTACTCAGCAGCTTCCTTTCTTTGCTGTTTGAATTCAGCTCCCAGCGAGGTGTTGTAACTTGCCCATCTGCCAGGACCGTCGCTAGAAAACCACATGGAAATAACTCTTGTGAAGGGGTACAGCCAGCTGTAACACTGCGTTTTCTAACTTCAGGAAGAGAATCTCCTTTAAAGAAAAAAAAATTAAAACCTTACATGCCCTAAACATTGATTCACATAATTTTTTGTTATGGAAGCACAGATAACACATTAACATTTAAATTTTATGTTTTAGCTCAAACTATGAAATGAAAAGCAGGTATTCAAGTTACATCTAGACAAAAATACAGCAAAAAAAAAAAAAAACCCAGTATTTTCAAATTGAGTCTTCCTGAAGTTATGACATAGGATGTCAGTGGTAGATCGTTGCTTCTGCCATGATGACTAGAAAATAATTAGATAAGTCCGATCACACGTGTTATGAAAGCGCCTCAGAGCTGTGACTGCACATAGATTCCAGGGTGAGGAGAGACCAGAAAGCTCCCTCCCTACGGGTATTTACCAAACGTGGGCACAAGCTGAACTTCAGGGTCCGGACTCAGAGGAAAGCGAGCCACCGTGACTTTTCCTGACCTTGGGGCTGACAGGGAGAATGGGAAGCTGGTTTTTCCTACCCGATGGTTTTCTTTCACCTAAGACCCGAGTTTTCTAGAACGAGCAGAGGGCGCCGAAGCCGCGGCCCCAGGCCCTGAGGGGCGAGCTAGATCGCAGCAAGAAGGACTTTGAAACAATCATCGAAGCAAGGAACAAAAGCTGGCGCAGATCCAGGAAGAAAGGCGCGGGCGCGAATGGCGCGCTGGAGAAGGGGCTGGGGCACTCTCTGCTCGTGGGGGGGGGGGGCGTCTTCCATGCTGTCACCTTGAAATGTGTCCCAAGCTATTGCTCCTGTTGCAGCGGTGGAAGGATGAAGCGGAAGACAGAACGTCCCACGCCTCAGAAGGACATCAAGCCCCAAACCCGCTCCCTCCTTCTAGACAATTGCATTGCTAAAAGGGTGGATGACCTGAGCTCAGGAGAGGGGAGGACCGATGGATTGTCCCCATCCGGGAGCGAAAAAGTGCTGGGGGTGAGACCCAGGGCCGTGCACAGGCCAGCAGAGAGCCTCGAGGCTCTGGAGCTTGAGGAAGGCAGAGGGGTCGGGTGGGAGACTCGCAGCCTGTATTTTGAGTCTAGCTCACCTCGTCTGTAAAAAGATATCATAACTTGGGAATAAACTATAAAGCCTAAAAAATAAATACATAAAAAGAAAAGAAAATTTAGACAAAAAGAATCAAAAAGTAAGTGATTAAAAAAAAACCCGAGTGCATATAATAATCCAAATATAAACCTGGAACTTAAAAACATAATTTGTAAAAGCAAGAATTTATGAGTGCAGGTGTGGTGGGGTTAGGGATTGAATACAGGATTTCTTAATTGGTAGAAGGAAAAATCCTCACTCCAAAACAACTACAGTACTGACTGAAAGAGCCTGGTACAGTGGTGTATGTCTGTAATCCCAGCTGCTTGGGAGGCTGAATCAGGAAGATTGCAAGTTCAAGGGCAGCCTAGGTAATTTAGCAAGGCAAAAAATACGAACCACTGGAACTATAGCTCAATGGTAAAGTATCCTTGGGCTAAATCCCCAAATGCAACTGATTATTAATCAATTTTAAAATAGAAAAAAACAAGAGGAAAGAAAGCAAAACTTGTAAAAGTAACATTTTTTTTTAATAATCTGGAAATTGGCTAAAGGCATGCAAAACATAAGAATAATGGGGGTCTTGTGGTGTTTTAGCCTAGAGCTGTTCCTATTCCTCTGGTTTCCTTTTGCAGCTTTGCTGGAATGAGCCAAACATCAAAATTAAGGCTGACTTGATCGGTTGCTGACTGTAGGAAAACCTATACCCAGAGATACTGCGTGAAACAACAGTGATCTTGGTAGTCAGTAATCAGAGAAGACAGATGTCATAACTTACCTGCTGTTGGAACAAGCGACTGATGGGAATATTTGCTACCAATCTACAAGATCCAGGGATACTCTTGTGTGTCCCTGGTGCTCAGAAATTCCTACGCGTGCTCAAGAGCTGCTCATGTCCTTAGGAGGAACAGGAGGAAGGGTTGAGTCCATCATGTGCAAGCAGAGGACAGGAAAGAAGGCTCAAGAGAAAGTATAAACTTAAGCCAGGACCAACAACACCATATGCAAGGCTTGTGCAAAATGAAAATGAAAAGCACCTTGTTAAGAAATGATATAAGCCTTTCAAAATGACAATGAGAGAGAATCAGAGCAAGTCTGAGACCCTTCCAAAAAGGAAATCATGTGACCAGTCAGGTCACACAGATCTGAGGCTGGAATGGACTTTTAAACTGACTGAACTTTGAGCATATTTTTCAAAAGACATACCAATGCCTTGGTAAACAATGAAAGACTTTTTGGCTGCAGGTATTTTAGCATTAGAATTGACCATTCATTTGATGACCATTAAACCATGCTGGATTAGGGTCAACCCCAAGGAGGGTAGGCTTAAAAATAAACACAAACAAACAAACACGCTATAGAGGAGGCAGTCTGCAGAATTAATCCTCTGAACAAGCACAATCAGCAACAATAATAATTCCAGGGAAAAGGAATCAGAAGCCATAGTTGGTGCAACATGTTACCTTTTGTGATTTCAATACAAAGAGACATAGAAAGGATCAGGAAGGTGTGGTGAGTGCCCAGTCAAAAAAAGCCGTCCATAGAAACTGCCTCTGTTAACTTCAGATGTTAACATTAAAGTATAAAAACTTTAAAGCTGCAGAAACTTTACTTAAAGATGAAAAGGAAAAGCAATTGCAATTTCTCAACAAGACAAACATCAATAAAACAACAGAATAAAATATAAAAAGTAGTAAGAATGTGAAAATTTTGGAGTTGAACAGTACTGAAATGAGTACACCATGGCAGGGGTCAAAAGTGGAGGCAATGTGAATGGGCAGAAGAAAAAAAAATTATTGAAGTAGAAGACAGACCAGTAGAAATAAACCAACCTGAAGGACAGAGAAAAAAAATAAAGTGAAGCATGTCTTAAAATGTCGTGTGGTAAACTACCAGGCAGACTAACAGAAGGGCTAGATGCAGGTAAGAGAGAGTAGTGAAAAGAAAAGAAAAACAAAAAATAATGGCTTAAACTTTTTGAAACTTCTTGCAAAGCATTATACATGCAAGAATGTCAATGAACTCTACCATGAATACAAAGATATCCAGTCCTAGATACATCATACTGGGATAAAGATATTAGGAAATAGGAGAAATTCTTTAGTCGTGGATTACAAGTTCAGTGTTGTTATGTTAGGAACTCCCTCAAACAGAAATATAAATTCTTGGCAAACCCTAACAACGCTTTTGTTTTATTTTTTTAAAGAAATTATCAAGCTAACATTAAAATTTGGGGTAATGACCAATACATTAAAATTTTTGTGAGAATGTATAAAAACCTAGAATAGAACAGGTAAATTGGGGAATTATTTGAACTTCCCTCTACTTCCTATTTATTTGCCTTCTCTTTTGCTCTACAAAGAATCTTTCCAAAAGAGTTAAAAGCATCACATTACAGGGGCACATGCATACCCATATTTATAATGGTGCACTCTGTAATAGATCTTAGAAACAGCATATACTGTGTGTCCATCTACAGATGAACAGACAAGGAAGATGTGATATTATACACAATGGAATACTACTCTAAGATAAACTTAGGCATTCACAGATAAATGGATGCACCTTGAGACCATAATGTTAAGTGAGAAAAGTCATATGAGCTTAAATAAAGCACGGTTTCTCTTATACGAGAAACTCATTTGTATGCATAAAAATAAAGTACGCTTTCTTAAATAGTGAGACTTATCATATGACCCAACGATTTCACATTTAAAATGTATGGAAAGAAATGAAAATGTATTTCCATACAAATGTGAATGTTTCTAACAGTATTATTCATAACTTAAAACTATAAATAACCCAAATAGTCACCAACTGGTGAGCAGATGAACAAAATGTGATGTTTGCCCACAACGAAGTGCCATGCAGTAAAAGGCAATGTATGGTATCTATACATTACCACATGATTACATCTCAAAAGAGTAATTCTTAGGAAAGAAGCCAGACTCAAGAAAACTGTGTTCATTGTAAATCAACAACTAAGGCAAATTCTAGCTACACTGAATGGCTGGATTTCAGAAACAGGCTACCCTAGAGAAGAGGAATGGGAATCCACTTTAGCTGCAAATATGCATTAGGGGACTTTTACAGGTGATGGGAATGTTCTAAAACTGTACTGTGGTGATGTCTGCCCACCATATATACTTACTAAAACCCCTGGAATACACACTTATTGTGGGTAAGTTGTGTGGTATCTAAGATATCAAACATCCTATCAAAATAAAAGGCCAGTGATAGGTTATGGTAGAAAAAACTCAAGAGGTCCATTTTACTCATGACTATAGATGCAAAACCCCTGCTTGGACCATCAATAACAAACCCGTCAATAAATAAAAGCAGAATACCATACCATAGGAAGCCGTGTTTATGCTAGGAAGGCTCAACTGGTTGTACCTCAAAAGTTGATCACTGAAGGTCTCTAGTGGTTCCCACTAGATCACACGCCCACCCAGCTGGCAAGGTAGCTGTCTGTCTCCCCAGGAGGTTTGGGGGACCTAGGCTTCTGCCATGAAAGGAGCTTCGTGTGCTGCATGAAATGCATGGCTGCACCACGCGGTGTGGGTTGTGATTCTGTCTCAGTCAGATGGAAGGGCCATCTGCTGTCACTCTAAGCAGATGGGCTTCCCCACTGTCAGGCTTCCAGAATAAGCAGCACATCATCTTCTGACCATTATGACAATGGGCCGAACTTGGTAATGGAGTTGTCCATTAGATGGTAGTGAGCCTGAGGAATAACTCATCGCTTGCAAGATGTGGCAGAAATTCTCAATGTGGTGGTAACCCTGTTGTGACTTTAGAGAATATTTAATTCCGCTACAGAGAAACAGAAATAAGTGGAATGAACAGACATTCGGAGATACGTAAAAGACACCTAGGGATGATGTATTAGAGAAGTAGAATTCCTAGGGAATGTGAGGTTCAGATAGCAAGGAAGTGGGTAACCCAGAAGGCTTTTATATGCTGTGAGCATGGACGCAATAAGAAAATTACTTTGGGGTAGAAAGCGGTGCAAAGAACTGTACTGTCTTCAAGCACAGATTACGCCTTCACTAGGATGACAGCTACATCTTCCCATATTGGCTACTTATTAGTGTACCTGATTATAGTCTTATGCTGACCCACATGACTGCTCCCCAAAGACAGAAGAAATCCAGGAGTGTTTATCAGCCTAACTGTTGCCTCGATTGTGAGATGGCATATGATTATAGCCAACAAAGTGAGGTAGAAATTAATACATAGTTGGAGAGAGAGAGAGATTAGGCTCTCGAGGAGTCGGCACAAAAAAAATAGATCCATCAAAACTATGGCTAGAGGCGAATCTGAAGAGAACCAGGCCCACAAGCCTCCTCTCCCTAGAGACAACCTGAGATTATACTGTGATTAGCATCACCTGGTCCCATGGGCCCAGCTAGGTATCAGGTGAGCAGGGGGGTAAAGAGAACATCTGGACCCACACTCCCCTCGCTTTCCTTTGATCTTTCCACGTACCCTCACTGCGTGGCAGTTTTCCTACTAGATCAATGTCAGCTAAGCAGCTATACTTGCAGTCCTACAGGCTGATTGTACTTGGATCCGAGTTGTTACACTGCTGTGATTTTACTCTATAAATTATCCCTGACAAAGGGCGTCTGTGGCCACCCACTCGGGACCCCTCCTGGAAATCCGGGAGTTCTTGTTCTCCTGATTTCTAATAAAACTCTCCTAACTTCCTCCTGTGAATCACAACTCCACTCCTCAATGTTGTGTGACTACAAACTCAGCTCATGTAACACCTAACAGGTCAGGGGTGATGTTTTTCCTCCATCAGGACTTGTCTCGGAGCGCTTGTCCCAGAGTAAATGCACCCTACTGGCTCCAGGCTTCTTCTGTTCCTCTTGTTTCATGATTGAACCTCAGCTCAGGTTACCATAGCTATCCCATCAACAGGGAAGGCTGACGTAGGAAAGTGTAAGAGAGGGAGGAAGGGAGAGAGAGACAGAGAGGAAGACAGAGATAGAATATAATGCAAGAACTGGAGGTGAGGTTATGTGCTTTCTTTCTGACCTGCCTGCGCCCTATCTTCAGTATAAACCCACCAATCTCTCCTTTCTCCGGGTCTGAGCATCTCTCTCTGCTCTCCAAGCCATTCTGTTTTGATCACTAGGACATCCTACCACAGTGTTAGGCGCTAGGCTGGACTTTCAGAGGCAAGCTCCTGTATTGAGGGGGCTGTAGGGAAGCAGCTGCCACGTTCTTTCTGTGGTTCCAGGGGTTGTATGCAAGGCCTTTTCCCTGACCTGTTTCCCTAGCATTTATTATCATTGTTATTATTATTTTTCTGAGAAGTGTTTTGCTAAGTTGCTTAGTGGCTCAGCCTAGTCTCGAACTTAGATCTTCCTGCCCCACCCTTCCAGAATACTGCTACAAATGACTGCTAACATTGCTTCAAGTTGCTTTTGGGGTCGCAGATAAGGCCCTACAGAGAAGAAGGAACCAGCCCAAAGTGCTGAGTCATACTGAGTCACTCTTCTGGGTGACCTAGAAAAATTTTCCTCACAATCATCTCTTTGTGATGCTAAATTCTACACCCGGGAGCTGCCCCCTCCATTGCTCTTGTACATGCTGCACGTAGCAGCAGGACCTCGGGGCGCTCGGGAATGTGCCGCTGCTACCTGTGATCACGAACATGCACGCAGTTCCCTACTAAAAGCCCCTGGATTCTTTGAGAAGGCACTGTTTGGAGAGCTAGCTCCTGCTTGCTTAACCTGTGGATGCAAAATCTTTTCTAGGTTTTCTTCTGGTTGTGCTTATTGGTGAGTCTTAAGTTTTACCAAGTAGTGAATCCAGCAACTCAGTTGCAGTAACACGCTTGGTAGAGATCATTGGTATCAGGGTACCAGAGACCATGGTGAGTTACACGAAAACCCCCAAAATATTCTGAAATTCTTTAAGTGCACCAATTTCAGCAACTCCACATAATTGTGAGGAAGATAAGAAATGCTAGAACGCTTGGAGTTAAGATATGACTGAGCTTCAGGTGAAATTCAACCAAGATAATTTTTTTTCCCCAAAAGAAAAACAAGGGAAGCTAGTTCTATAAAGACATCTTATCCCTTTGTGTCTTCATTTTTTGATGGACATATGAGCTATTTCAAAGACTTAGCTATTATAAATTATGCTTTTATAAACATGGGTAACTATATAAACCACAAAATTATGATTCTTTTTCTTCTCTTTTCAGTCTGACTAAGTGGTTCCGACAGGGCTTGAACCTTATGATGTAGCCCAGACTGAACTCTAACTCACAGAAACCCTCCTGCCTTGGCCTCTTCAGTGCTAGGATGACAGGCATGTGCCACCATATCTGGTTTTTCGACTCTTTTCTCCCTTTGCTTCTTCTTGCCTTCCAGAACAGTTCAGTCCTAAAGGCATTATTGTGACGGGACAAGAGGGGTGCCGTGGTGGGTTCCACGTGGCTGAAAGTGAAGTCTGAGGCTGGGCAGTGATGCTCACGGCCAGTGGGGTTGCTCACATAATGCACCACATTTAATTCTAGGTTGATTTTGGAACTAAATGTGAGAGGCTCCAAACACAAACTTCTATACAGTAACACAGAAGGAAATTTTCTGACCTTAGAGGGAAGTTTCTTAATTAGAGCCATGAACATCACTAATACAAAACAGGATGAACATTAAAAATAAGAACTCTGTTATCATTAATAGAAAAGGAAATCAATAGGATGGAAGAAGATATTTGTGATACATTCACCCAACAACGGACCTTGTGAACGTATTAAAATCAATACGAATGGGAGAGAGAATAACAAATAAAGCTTGGCAAGAGATTTGAGAAAGTACTTCAAAAGAGAGCATATTTAAGTCTCTAATAATCATATGAAAGTTTTAAAATTTCATTAGTAATCATGAAAATGCAAATTAAAACCATGATCTTATACCAGTATGCATTTCGCCAGAGTAGCTAAAATTTAGAAGTCTGACAGTAACAGTCACAAGTTTGTTGGCAAAAAATGTGAAGGGAAGGGAATTCTTATATAATATGAGTGGTACTGCAAATTGTGGAAATGATTTTGGAAAATAGTTTACTTCTTACGTATTAAACTCCAAGTCCCATAACTAATAAATTTCACTGTTAAAAATTCCACCCAATATAAAGCATCCTTGTCCACGCTGAAAGACAGGAAGAGGCTGTTCTTCACACATTACTCATACCACGTATGTCATCAATACAGGAGTCATATATAACTGAACTGTGTAACAACTCTTACAAACCAAAGAGAAATAATTAAAAGAAATGGTGGAGCTAAAATTTAAACAGCTGTTGGGTGTGGTGGCATATAATTCCAGCGCCTTGGGAGGCTGAGGCAGGATTGCAAATTTGAGTCCAGCTTGGGAAGCTGAGCAACTTAGTTAGAGAACTGGTCTCAAAATAAAAAAGTTTAAAAAGCTCTGGAAATGTGGCTCAGTGTGAAGTCCCTATGTCGGTTCCCAGTACCTCCAAATAAACACACACACAGGAACACACACACATAGACACAATCTTTTTACCAAAGAAGATACTCGAATGATAAGTAAATATTTGAAAAGATGCTAATATCATTATCTTCAGAGAAATGCAAACTAAAACCTCTATTCAGTAACATCTATCAGACTAGCATAAGTCAAAAGGTTAGGGAATGCCAGAATAAGTGCTAGAACTACTAGAAAAAGCAAAGAAATCTCTCACCATTATTGACAAAGATTCTCTCCCCATCAGACTTTAACCAGGATCTTCTGAGTCCTCTTTTTAAAATTATTATTTTACTTATACAAGGTGATGGGAGGCAGTGTGGTCACTTTTCACTGTGTCCACTATAAAGGATCAAATCCAGAGAGCTGATGTATCTATGGCCTTAAATCTTTAAAGCTTTTAATTAACAACAATAATTGTACTTGTGAGGTACAGCACAATGTTTTAACACACGTGCAACATTTATGAAATCGGGGTAATAAATACTTTCATTTCCTTACTGTTACTGTGAGTTTTTGTGATATGGCCTCGACCTTACCCTGTAGATAAGATTCAGACTCTTTCACAATGTCTGTCATATGTTTTAGAACTCATTTACACCTTCAGTTTCTTGTACCAGAGAAAAGATACGGTGTTTAGTAAGAAAATACTCAAAGGGAAAAGAAAGGTAGGAATAAGAAGGGAAAGAAAAAACCTGATGGTTAAAAAAAGGAAGCAAAGCTTATGTATATAGGGGGCAGGAGATAGCAAAGAGGGCAAGGGAGTAGGAAAAATGAGAATTAACTCATATCATACACTAATACAAATTCTCAATGTCAAGTGTGATCATGATATATATATATATAAAATATATATAATAATATATACTAGCAATTAATTAATATATTATAATATATAATTATTAATCATATTGGTAATTAATTTATTATATAATATATTTATAAAATGTACCAATAAAATCAATTAAAAATAGTTCAGATTTGCAACATGAATGATTTGGTCATTCCTTCTCTCACACCGAAAGATTTAAACACTAATATTTTTTTTTTTCAGAACTAGGAAAGGTGCCCAGTGCCTTTGCACTGAACTGCATCCCCAAGCTGACTTCTGCTAAGTGAATTCACTGTTTGTTCTCACCAACACCTAACTGGAGGTCTAGAGCATAGTTTAAGGCATTTATTAAAAACAATTTACAGAGGGCCGGAGGGTTAGCTCAGTGGTTCCAGTGCCTGCCTCGCAAGCACAAGGTTCTGAGTTCGATCCCCGGTAACCACATATAATGCTGGGCGAGGAGACTCACGCCCATCAGCAATCAACACCGCATACCACAATGCTGGGTGTGGTGGCTCACGCCTGTCATCCCAGCACTCGGGAGGCAGAGACAGGAGGATTGCTGAGTTCGCGGTGGCTTGCCTGGGCACCATAGTGAGCTCAGGGCCAGCCTGAACTACAAAGCGAGACCCTGTCTCAAACAAACAAACAAAAAACCAGTTTACAGGGCTGGGGATATAGCCCAGTGGTGCCAAACTTACCTGGCAAGTGCAAAGTCTTGAGTTCAATCCCTGGTACTGATGGGCAAATTGCAATAAAGATTTATGTTTTGAAACAAATAAAAATGCTTCACAACTGTGAGTCCCTCAGTGGTGTCTCTGAGACGCTGTCGTCCCTCTGTGCGGAGGGGATTGGACCCAGGACCTGCTAAGGTGCCAAATCCAAGGTCTGCCAGTCTCTGACATAGGGTGATGCAGTATTTCTTGCACACAATCTGTGCACAGGCTTCCAAATACCTTCCACGGTTTCCACACCACTCACAACACCTAATGCAAGTAAATGCTATACAGGGAGTTGTTTTATTGTATTATTTCAGGAATAATGACAAGAAAGAAGGGAGGAAAGCCTGTGCATGTTCAGTACACAGTTGGGTACCATGGAACTTATTCAAATCTGTTGCATCTTCGGTTGATTGAAAGCCACCATAGAGAAGACTGCCTCTGTAACTTCATCAGCCTAGAGTGCCCCCTTTAAGGAGAGAACGCCATTCATAGTGGACTTGTGGGGAGACTGGCGCTCCTCCCTCCTAGGCTTCCTGAGAGCACAGGGTCCCGAGTTTGGTAAACAGACTCACACAGCCTGATCACACGGTAACTTGGCTCATTCTCCATTTCAAACCCAGTGTCCTGTGCACAGATCAGAGCTGGATTTAACTCATGCAGGACCCTCTTCCCCACTGCTGTAGTGTGTGCTGATTTGAAAGTGTCTTTGCCAGAACATTCAAGGCTGGCTCTGCTCATCCTTGACACCACAGGGTTGAGGAGTAGGGTGAGTGAACGGAGGGCTGTGATATGGGAGGCACAAAGGGGACCCCTAGGTATGATCTCTGTGTCTGTCTCTCTTTCTTGTACTAGAGATGGAATCCAGAAACTTTGTGCTGAGATACATCCTCTTCCAAAACATTTTTATTCTGAGACAAGCTCATTTAGTTGCTTACGTGAGCCTGAACTTGCAATCCTCCTGCCTCAGCCTCCTGGAGTGGTGGGATGACAGGGATGAGCCAACACACCCAGCTGTGATGTTCTATTTCTTGACACTAGGTGTTTGGTTCCACCCCTGGCTGCTTTGTGCCGAGTCCTTAGCTGTCCCCTTTTGAGAGGGTTGTCACATTTCATAATATTTTGTTTTTGTTTTTTGAGACAGGGTCTTGCTTTGTAGTTCAGGCTGGCCCTGAGCTCACTGAGTAGCCCAGGCAGGCCTCAAACCCAGCAATCCTCCTGCCTCTGCCTCCTGAGTGCTGGGATGACAGGCGTGAGTCACCCTGCCCGGCATTGTGGTATGTGGTACTGATTGCTGGTGGGCGTGAGTCACCAAGCCTGGTATTGTTGTATGTGGTTACCGGGGTTTGAACCGGGGACCCTGCGCTTGCTAGGCAGGTGCCAGAACCACTGAGCTGTATCTTCAGCCCTTCATAATGTTTTTGAAGCATTTAAAAAATAACTGGCTCTGCTGTCCTCCAGAAGTTTGGGCTCAATCCATCTCTTTCTATGGATGTGAATGAAAAATGTGGCTCCAGATTAGCTTCCCGAGGACACCTGTGCAGGCAGGGCACTTGCTGATATGACTCACTGCAGGAAGAACCTATTTTTTATGTATTAGTAGCTGTTTAAGAAGCCGCTTACATTATATTTTAAACTCTTAATACTGAATCTTTCTGCATATTTATCCATTTCTTTGATCTTCTTAAAGTGTGTGAATCATAGCACTGTGAAATCCTAGGACGTAGTATTCAGGTCAATCTTGTTTTTGGAGGATGTTACATTTTGCTCTTGTTTTTGTTTTTTTTTTTTTCTCTTTAACTTTTGATAAAGTTGATCGTGTACAGAGGGTTTAGATTGTGTCATGTCTAAGTGCTTTACATGTACATTAACTCCTTTAATCCTTAGAATAGTCTGTAAGGTAAGCATGAGTTTTATAAGCGGTGAAATAGAGCTCAGAGAGCTTAAATTGATACAGCTTGCCTCTTCTTTTATTTATTTATTTTTTTAGGTACAGAGTCCCTATGATGAGTGTTATCATTATGTAAATCTAAAATGTGCAAAAAAAGGGTTAGCTTCCCCCAAGGAAGGATCAGTCTTTAAAAAAGAGTTTATGCCATTAGCCCAAGATTACACAGCGAGTAAGAGGTGGGGCTGAATTTTGAATCATGTAGTCTGAACTTAAAATAAGATCCACGGTCCTTTCTTTAGAGCAGTAGTAGGGACTGAGCACAGACACAGCCCTGCACACGCTCAGCAAGCATCCTGCCACTGACCTCCACCTCCAGCCCAAAGTCGGCCTTCTTAACCGGCGTGCTTTGCTGGTTACGGATCTACTCTGACGATGCTAACAAATGGAGATTGGGTTGCATATGACGATGAAAACAATGTTCTGTGCCATTAAAGATGTCCAGAATGAAACTGAGCATGAGCTGCTAGATGTATGAATAGGTAACAGGAAGACCTTGTATAAAAATGAAACATCCGTACCCACCAGGACACGCAAACCAAGCTCTTCTGCCCAGAAACCAGCCCCAGGACAATCTGCTGGCCAGCAGCCAGACTTGTGGAAGTCAGAATGCTATTACCCATCCCTAGTCTAGGGAGCCAAACAATGAGCTCTGTGATGATTGGCACAGGAGGCCAAGGCCTGATTAAAAACTAACTCACAGCTTCTTTGATCTTCGTTCCCACTTCTAACTTAGGACAAACCAGAGGAAGCAAAAAAAAAAAAAAGCCCCCCTTCCCAATTACACAGAACATCTCGCTTCTAGTACTGTACTTTCAGCTTCTCCTCACTAACAGGCTCTGGGCGCCCCCCCCCCAAATACCTTCTTTTATCCCCACTCTAATGCTTCCCCATTGTCTTTGAATCTTTGCCAAAAGCAAGAGATGGTGGAGACTCCCTTGCTGGAGCAAGCTCTGTATAAACAGCCTTCACTTATTCTCACTGGGTGATCTTTATTTCTACAAATGCCAACAATGTCATGGTGTCTTGAAGGGAACAGCCACCATCAGCATAACTGAAATGCCTTCCCGAGCCATCAACCATCTGATCATTCCCCCTGTGGACACAGATTTATTACCTAACTCCTACCACTCTGCCCTCAAGGTTAAGTCGTGCTATAAAGTGGGCCCGCACTGGGAATTCTTGGGTACCATGCCAAAGACTTCTGTCTTCTCCTCCAGCCTCCTTAACTGGGTTCACCATGTCACTTCTTTTATTCATTCTCCTGCTACTTCCTCCTGTGTTCCCCTCTCTTGTCTTGCAGGCTCCTAGCCAACATTTCATTTCCTACCTTTTGCTTCCAAGTCCAGCCCCAATCAGTAAATGGGAAGACGTTTCCAAGGACAGCCTTGCACTTTCCTTGTGGGGTAGAGCATGCTTCGGGGCCATCAGGGGAAGGGGCAGGGGAAGGGGCAGGGAAACCCTCCTCATGATTTGTTCTGCAAGGATGGAGGAAGAAGGTCCATTTGACTTTCAAGATCCAGCTGTGGGATCCAGTCATTTCCTGATGAGACAGGATGAGGGATGGGGGCCTTGGCATTTGCCCATTAAGGCGATGACGGGTAAGTCTAATTTGTGGGAGCTCTCACTGATAGTTTGCATTTTAAGGTTAAGATATTTTATTGCTTCCAGATGGTCAGCTAACTTCCAGCCAGAGGAGCATTACTGCAGAATTTAAGAATAGCTATGATGCAGCGTGAGATTTTAATGATCATGTAAAAGATCTAATTAAAAAGACATACAGTAGTCAGCTTTTCACATGCTCAACCCTATAAAGATCACTAGTTTAAAAAATTACCTTAAGGAGGAAATTGGAAAATTATTCAATTTGAAGCAGAGACACTTGAGGAATTTCTCAAATTAGGAAAGTAGAATTAGGTTAACTACTTGCTCCTAGGTACCTTCATTTTCACATTGTCCCTTCTATTCTGTTTTATGGGGAAGACACGTGGAAGTTCTTCAGACTCTTTTTGCTTCTTTGTTAGTTTATTTCTACAGCGGGGTAGTACCTTTGCAGTCAGCCCAACAAAGCAACAAAACAAGCGATCGATTGAAGTTTGTGGTCTCTGCACTGGACGCCCATGTGCAGACCCTGCGTGGTTCCACTTATGAATGACTCTGGACAAAGCACAGAGCCGCTGTGGGCCTTGGTTTCCTGATCTGTAAATGGAGAAGCCTTTCCAGACAGTTTCTAGAGAATACTGCGAAGCAGTGGAAGCAGCTGTTGTTATCTGCAGTTTTGAAACATGCACTCTTTCACAGATGAGGGGCTCCACAGAGCAGGGGCCCAGTGTGGAAACCCTACAGAGACAATCCACATCCGCACTGTCTTCCCTGTAACATCCTCTTCCTGACCCCGGAGCTCCGCGGCACAGATACATTTTGCAAGAGGAGGAAAACTCGCGTTTGTAGGAGGGATGAGGCCCCAGGTCCTGCGGGAGGCCAGCTGAGCTCTTTGGAATTAATGATTTGGAACCATGGAGCTGCCGCTGTTTGGTGCAGTGGCCTTGAATGGACAGTTTCTTCCTACTTCCCTGCATGAGATCATCGAGGCCTCATGGTCTGTTCCTCCTCGTTTTCTCACCTGGCACCTTGGGATAGTGTGGAGACAGAAAGCTGGAAGCAGCCTGCACAACTCAATTTAAAAGACACCCCATCTTGCTGTTGCCTCTGGGGCTTCCAGTTGTCTTAAAGCATCCTTTCCTCCCCATGCTTCCTCGCCTTCCCCTTCCCATCCCAATTAGAACGTGATCCAGGGGATTAATTTAATTAGAATAAACTCGAGGTCTCTGAATATCTTAATCCCCTTCTCAGAGGATGCTATTTCTATAGCTCAGTCTCCTTTATAGCCCTGCTGAGTGCAGTGAGCCTTGTCCAGATGCTACGAAAGAGGACAAATATCATCCTTCTGTTGCTCACTCGGAGTTGGAATCCTCATTTATTGGGCACCAAAGCTGCTTGTCTTGATCAGCATAAAGCCGTCTGTTGACATACAACCTGTGGTATCTCTAAGTATCCATTTTCTAACTTTAATTATTGCATCCATTATTTGATTAAAGGGAAGTAGATAAGACCTGGGTTGTAGGTAACTGTGAAAGAATGAGGCCTTGTGTCCTTTCTTAGAAGTCAGTGGGCATTAGGACAGGCACTCGTTCCTTCTGATCAGTAAGATTTAAAAGGCAGAGAGTTGGCCCAGGTCACAGGATGTTTAATTCATCACTTACATGACTATAATAGCCTTGTCAGAGTCCTGCTAAAAGTTGTGGGTGGCTAATAACTCCCTAGAAACCCTTTGCTTTCTTCCCGCCTTCTCTTTTTTCTTGCCATCTTCAGAAGTTAGATCTAAAAGAATGGAAGAAGGTTTCTGAGCATACATTATTTTCCCCTAGAAAGAGAGCACAGAGTGTGGGTCTAGAAGTCCAGACAAGTTCATATAACTATTGTGAATAATCAGGTTCTGATTGTTAGCATCACTAGGGTTTTGGGTTTTTTGTTTGTTTGTTTGTTTGTGTTTTTTTTTTTTTTGAGACGGTCTCGCTTTGTAGTTCAGGCTGGCCCTCAGCTCACTATATAGCCCAGGCAAGCCTCAAACTCAGCAATCCTCCTGCCTCTGCCTCCCAAGTGCTGGGATTACAGGTGTGAGCCACCACGCCCGGCACTAGGGTTTTGTTTTTGTTACTGGTGTTTATTTTTTTAGTACTGGGGATTGAACAAAAAGCCTCAGCACTGAGCTACATCACCAGGTATTTAAAAATTTTTGTTTTGAGACAGGGTCTTCTAGGTTGTCCAGGATGGTCTTGAATCTGTGATCCTCCTGCCTCAGTATCCCAGAGTGCTGAGATTACACAAGTACATCCTCATGCCCAGCTAGGATCACTAGTTTTGATAACTAGGTTAAGCCAAGTCACTGTCTTCTGCTGCTAATAACACCACACTCTTGTGTCCAGAATGTAGGAAGAACTCTTACAACTCAGTACAATAATAATAACTCACTAAAAAATAGGAATTAAAACTATGAGACATTTCATAACCACAAAAAAGGGCTCACATGAAAAAGATTGATCATACTGAGTATTAGTAGGAACAGCTAGTTGTTTTTTCTTTAAGTTAAGCATGCATATATCATTAATCCCTTTCTTAGATACATGCCCACAAGACATGAAAACAGAGCCATGCAAAGGTTTGTCTGTGAATGTTCATAGGAATTTTACTTGTACTAAAGAAACCTGGAAACGAACCAAGATGCACCAGTATGAGAACAGCTGAAGAAACTGGAATATCACCATGTGTGGTGGTTAAGTCATGGTCAGTTTGTACCACACAGCTGAACCAAATCACTGTGGTCTGGGCGTGGAAGACCCACCTGGAGATTGTTGCCAACAGCATAAAAAGAGAACTGGAGGGAAGTTTGTGGGGTTGTTGGTTTTCTAGGAGAGGTTTGGTGCAGACCATTTTCCTGATGTGAACCTGGCTGTTCCCATCCTCTAAGGAGTTTGGAGCTTTGCTGTCACTGGGAACGGCTGCTGTTCTAGTCAGGGGAACTTTGGTCTTCCCCGGAACCATCCCTTCCTGGCTCCAGGACTGATCCCTCAGCCTGGTGGCACAGATTCTGCACCCCTCTGGAACAGGTTTTCTGGTTTCCATCACTGGCCTTTGGGACTTCCTGGTTCAAAGTTTTCATATGGACAAGCATGAGACATTGCCATGGGCTCTAGACCTCTGGCTGGACTCATGGAGGACATTGCCCTGGACTCTAAGCCACTAACTGGACTTATGTGGGACAAGTCTGTGGGATCCAGACCCTCAGCTGGATCCTTTCGGTCTCTGGTGAGTGGCTAAATCTTTTTTTTTTTTTTTTTTTTTTTTTTTTTTTTTTTTTTTTTTTTTTTTTTTTTTTTGAGACAGGGTCTCTTGTAGTTCAGGCTGGCCCTGAGCTCACTATGTAGCCCAGGCAAACCTGGAACTCAGCAATCCTCCTGCCTCTTCCTCCTGAGTGCCAGGATTATAGGCATGAGCCACCATGCCCAGCATTGGGGGGTGTGGTACTGATTGCTGGTAGGTGTGAGTCATCTTGCCCAATATATCACTGTATGTGGTTACCGGGATCAAACCGGGGACTTTGTGCTTGCTAGGCAGGCAGCAGAACCACTGAGCTAAATCTCCGGCCCAAGTGGCTAAATCTTTAAACTTCTCTCCATTTGACTTTTTGGATGACTGTTATAAAATAATCCTGCAAATTATGTGCCCTGTAGTAAATCTATTTTCTTTTCAAAACCCTGACTACAACAGCATACAGTGGCATTTGTATGACTATTTTTAGCTTGAAGAGTATGAATTTCTTGACACATGACACAATATGAATCTCAAAATAGTTGTTTTGAGAGAAAGAAGCTAGGTAAGAAAAAATACATATTGTATAAGTTTCTTTATACAGAAAATGTTTATACAAATAAATGTTTTCCTGGAGTGGAGTTGGGAGAGTTGACTGTAGAGAGTCATATGTCAACTTTTGGAGATAATAAAATGCTCTGTGTCTTGAAAATGGTGGTCGTTACCTTGTCTTCAATATAAATGAATATTTGTTAGGTGTTCTAAAACAGTGAGTGAAAGCTGACTAAGATAATCAATGAAAGAAAAAGTTTATTTTTGCTTATGGCTCATGGTCCCAAAGGATTTAGTACATGCTTGCTTGGCTCTGTTGTTTTAAGCTTGTGGAAGCCCAGTACCTCATGGCAGGAATGCAGTAGAAAAGGTCTATTCACTACATAGTGGCCAAAAAATAAAAGAGGTAGAGCTAGGAAGGGATTTCAATATTCGCTTCAAGCCACACCCCCAGTGACCTAGCCTCCTTCCATTAGGCCCCACCTCCCAGTAACATCAGAAGCTGGTGACGATCCTTTAACACACAGGCCTTTGGGAGACATTTTGGATCCAAATTCTAGTGGATATATTTGTGAAACGTTATTGAAATATACATTTAAGAACAGTACATTTTGGGCTGGAGATTTAGCTCAGTGGTTCCAGTGCCTGCCTCGCAAGCACAAAGCCCAGAGTTCGATCCTTGGTAACCACATACAATGCTGGGCGTGGTGACTCATGCCCACCAGCAATCAATACCACATACCACAGTGCCCGGCAGGTGTGGTGGCTCATGCCTGTAATCCCAGCACTCAGGAGGCAGAGGCAGGAAGATTACTGAGTTCCAGGCTTGCCTGGGCTACATAGTGAGCTGAGGGCCAGCCCGAACTACAAAGCGAAACCCTGTTTCAAAACAAACAAAAAAAGGACAGTACATTTTACCACACATAAGTTATACCTCAATAAAATTATTTTAAAAAACTATAGAAAAGCATAGATCTAAATACAACTTAAAATATCCCAAACATTTCTGAAGGAGATAACAAATTACTATTGGGAAACTCATGACATGAAGGCAAATCAGAAACTTTCATGTTTCTTCAGAAGAACTATTTTCTCCCCAAGAGAGTTTTTCTTATGGTAATTTGTACACAGCTGAGTTTTTCCAACCACAGCTGTGGGCTGGCTGGTCAAGATTGAAGGGCAGATAGTGGTTCAGGGTTAATGTATAAAACTGTATTCATCACATGAACAGTAAAGCCAAGTTATAAGTGGCAGATGATAATGGAAAAATCAGGGGTGTCTGAACTCAGAAAATGACAGCTAATGTGCTCTTGTAAGGTCTGCTTTGCTACACGAATATTCTAAACTTAGTGATGCTGTTACGGGTCTGGAAGGCACAAGGCAGATGTTTTGATGTTGGTTTTATGGTACTCATAAACATATTCTCCTGTGTATTGGGCATAGTGAAGTTTTTTCTTCCCTTCAGATTCAAATATCTCCTTTACTTTTTTATGGGAATAAAAGTCTGCACATATAATGACAAATAGGAACCAAATTTCCTTGAAAATAACCTTATTTCAGGCTGAAGAATATAAACAAGGGACACTCTTGTTCAACTTTTTGACCCATCCAGACCAGAGATTGCTCACTTACTTTTCAGTTCACCCATGTATTCGGTCAACATTCACAGAAGCTACTACATAGATTCAGAGTATGGGCTTTGAATTTCTGGATCTTACAATCCACTAAGCGGCAAAATGTGAACAAACAATTTCAAAGTATTACAATGATCAGGATGAGCGTTCCCACTGCTGTGGGAATATCCACAAGGAAAAAGGCCTGTGAACTAGGAGATTAGATGTTTCTCTTCTGCACGATGTTTCAATGCCTTAGGATCCCTTTGTCTCGTCATCACTGTGTGTGTGGTGAAGGCTGGGTTCTTACCTTCAGGTTTTAACACAGAAAAAAGAGAAAGTGAAAGAAGCGCCCAGTTGTCTGATAGTCCAGAGGTGGTACATGCCATTTTAGCTCATGTTTCGCTAAATCTTAGATATGCATTCACATCTAACTGCAAGGGATGCTGGGAAAAAGGAGACTAGTCTGTCCCAGGTTTTGATGAATGACTTGTCCACGTGGAATGTAAAGTTTGGGAAATACTCCTTTTGGGGAAAGTGCCAGGATTCTTAGGGTGAGAACCAAGGAACAATATGGCAGTTACAGACACCTCATGACAAGCTGGGAGGGCCAGGGAATTGTAGGTTCACTATCAACACTTAACACTGAGTTTTCCCTTATTCTCCTTTGTGAGTCTCACACTAGACTCTTAGGTAAAACCTGTTGCCTGTCTTGCTTCGGAGGTATCCAAGCACAGAAAATTGGATTAACACAATACACTTCCCCAACGCCACCAAAGATGTCATCACCCTAATCCCCAGAATCAATGAATATACCAGCTTACATGTCAAAAGCTACTTTGCAGATGTGATTAAAATTAAAGACCATGAGGGCCAGAGGGTTAGCTCAGTGGTTCCAGCGCCTGCCTTGCAAGTGCAAGGTCCTGAGTTTGATCCCCGTAAACACATACAATGCTGGGCATGGAGACTCACGCCCTCCAACAATCAATACCACATACCACAATGCTGGGCGTGGTGGCTCACGCCTGTAATCTCAGCACTCAGGAGGCAGACAGGTATTGCTGAGTTCGAAGCTTGCCTAGGCTACAGAGTGAGCTCAGAGCCAGCCTGAACTACAAAGCGAGACCCTGTCTCAAAAAAAAAAAAAAAAATTAAAGACCATGAGATGGAAAATCAACCATCTGATTATCCAGGAGGCCCAATCACATCTATGAGTTGGCATCAGTGAAATCTTTTCGGGCTGTGGTCAGCAAACCAGAGACAGCAGCATGACAAGAACTTAGCCCATCGGTGGCTTTGAAGATGGAGGGAAAGACTGTGATCCCAGCAGAGTGGAAAGCCTCTAGAAGCTGGAAAGGAACAGACAATAGATTCTCTAGGTTCTTATTGTAACTCTTGTTGAAAATGAATCCCCACTGAGATCAGATATTACTGGAACCATGGATATGATGGTTTAAATCTAAAATGTCCACCCAAAGGCTCATCTGTTCAGAGGTTGGGTTTTGGGGTGGTGGACGGGTCTTGGAAGATTAATCCACTGAAGAGTTCTGAGCTAAATGTGCTTGAAGCCGGGTTGGGCTTGACCTGGGTGGATATGTCTCCCTCCCCAGCTCCCTGCTTCACTCTGCTCTCTGGCACCATGATAGGAACATCTTTCCATCCCCTAGGCCCTTCTTCCATGCTGTTGCTGCTTTGGAGCCAACAGGGCATAGATTGCAACTGTGAGCCCAAATAAAAATAGGCCTCTTCTCCTTTAAATTGTGAGTATTGGGTGTTTTATCCCTGCCCTGAGAAAGTGACTAAAACAAGGTGGGACCATTCAGAGATGGAGATGATGAAGTCAAGGCAACTTTCATGGAATGATTGCCCCACCTGCAAGTCAATGGCTGAACAAGCTAATGAGTTCCTTTGTGAGTAGGTCTGCTATAAACACCACGCTGGCTCTGCCTCCTGGAAGTGTGTTTCTTCTCCAGCACCACTTCAGGGCTCTGCAACTAGAAGACCCCCAACAACAGACTTTCCCTAGACCTCAGACCTCCTAGTCTCTAGTACCAAGAGCTAAATAGAGCTTTACTTTTGATAAATTACCTGGCATTCTCTTACAGCAACAGAAAACAGACTAAGATAACACACAGAACCTCTAGAAAGGAAGTGGCCCTGTTGATACCTTGGTCTTACCCCAGTGAGATTCACGTCAGACTTCTGACCTTCAGAATTATAACAGAATTGTGTTAAGTCACAAGCTGATGGTGATTTTTCACTATAGCAGTAGAAAATTAATGTATGAAACTATGCCCCTGGCTAAGAAGAAATGTCAGAGAGTGAAGTAAAGTTATATACTGATAACTATGGACTGGCCACTAGAGTATGGAGCTCAGGGTGATAAAGGCAGCCATGTAAGGGAAGCAGCCCCAGACCCTCTCCTTCAGAAGCACACGGGAGGGAACTGAACTTGCAGGAGCTGGGAAGGAGGATGCTGAAGGCTCAGACAACCAACAAGCCTATCTGCAGGCTAGGCCATGGACAGCCCAGCCTCAGCCCCTTCTGCCCATCCCCCAAGGCGGACACGAATCCCATCAGAACCTTTAGTTACAGAAACAACCATCAGGGCTGGGGATTCAGCCTCCAAGCACGAGGTCTTCATTTCTATCCCTGGTACAAAAAACAAACAATCAAAAAGAAACAAGCTACCATCAATTGGAGGCAGTAAATGTTGCTTGGCTTCTCTTCCTCACTGGGCTCCTTTTTTTTTTTTTTTTTTTTTTATTTTGAAATGCTTACGGACAGACTGTCTTCGGTCTTGTAGATGTTTCTTCCATGCACATACAAATGAAAGAGAGGCTTGTACCTAGGAAGGGGTGGGGTAAGCTCAGCCACATTCCTTAAGAGCACTGGCACCCTTGGCCATTGCCAGGGGCAGCATCTCAGGGCTGTGCTCAGTGACAGTGAGATGGGGTGCAGGGCCAGGAAGGAGAGAGAGGACATCCTCATAGCCAGCCTTTTCCTGGATCCCTGAAACCCTATGACTACTTGGCCAACAAGACCAGGTGGGACAGGCCCAGTCCCTAGAATCACCCAGGGGAGGCACACATTGCTCTCCAGAATACGGTTTAATTCTGCTGTGTTTGATCTGTTTGTTACTTGCCTCTCTTGGTAGACAACACGTCTTTGGTGTTCAGCAAGCATATATCTACTGTGCCCTGCACCGAGTGGCACACAGCAAGCACTTCCTGAGTGTTTAATGAATAAGGCAATGAGTATGTTCTTTTTTTGATTTGTACATAAATTTGTGATGATTGGTAGGTAAAAGGTGATCCTGGATGTCTTCCTGAAAGAGTCAGAGACATTGTCTTATAGCCACGCATATGCCCATGTTTAAGGCGGCACAGCAGAAGCTACAACAGTTAAATCTTGGAAAGTGCCTATATGTCCGTCAACAGATGACTGAACAGAGGAAACATGGTCTCATACAGAGTGGGTTACTACTCAGCCATAAAGAAAGATAGATTGGAGTTATTTATAGGAAAATAGATGTACCTTGAGACAATAATACTAAGTGGAATAATCAGACACACAAGATTAACTATCACATGGTTTCTCTTACATGGGAAACCGAAAGTACAAGGAATTTAAAGAGCAAAATAAAAGGTAGATGATAGGAACCAGGGAGGTAGACTTTTGGAGATGGGAGGGGGATCTGGGGATAGGAAGAGACAGGAGAAAGAGAATAAAAGAGGAAGTAAAAATGATTACGATGTGATATGTACATGTACTAATTCCCCATGACAAATGTATTTACTTTATATATTGTAAATATGTACTAATACCAAAATGGTATGCATATTAAGAGTGTTCTGATAGGGTTTCCCAGAGGACTGGGATGCTGAGCAGGTGACTTAGAATAATCTTTTAGTTTTAGTGGGAACCTCACAGCACAAAGGAAGTGTTTCAGCAAAATGCAACTTCAGGGATGTCAGAGCTTAGTAAGTTTCCTCAGTTGCCTTTTCCTGGTGGACTTTATCAGGAAGAGAGGTGAGCTGTGCATACCTAGTATGTGTCTTTTCATTTAGAAATTAGCATGCATGGCTGCATGTATCAAGGGCATGTATTAGAACAGCTGTAGTATTTTCTTCCTGTGTACCCCTCACCACTAACATTTCTTGACTGTAGTGAGTGATATTAATAACAATGACAATGCCCAATTAATTGAGTTCTAAGAGGCTGAAATGCAGACCGATAATGGGCAGGTCAAACATCACAATAGAGCTTTGCTTCTGCCTCCATCTCTGCTCAAACTACAGCTTCTGCGTCAGTCTGTTCAAGCAGGCAGGACCTGCTTATGAATCATCAGCCTCCCTAACATTTTCCCTGCTTCCCACCTAGCATCAAGAATGTGCCCTGAACTGATCATACAGAATTTCCTGCTTCCAGGAGGCCCCCTCCAGGGTCCCTGTGCCGGCAGCCTCCAGTTCTTTTCTTCACTTTGAAGTTTGTCTCTCTTCTTTCTGCCTTTGCATTTCTGCCAAATGTGGTCAGGGTGGCCAACTCCCTTGCGAGAGCTTGTTTTCCTTAGGGGTCTAGTACTGAGCAAATTCTCTTAGTAGTCCCTTGCTCGAAGTCACCACTTAGTGAGTCTGGGCTGAGGTATGCAAGGCCTGGCGTGGAATCCAGAAGCACTGAGCACATTTAACACAACTTGGCCTTGGTCATTTACTTGGTCCCCCTCTTGGTTTACCCTACTACACTCCAGACTCCTGGAATGGAGAGGGAGGTTCCGGGATCTGTTGCAAAGCTCAGGGCTTTTTGAGTGACTGGGGCTCCCTGCTTCTAGCAAGAGCGAGTGGATTACTGGCACCTCTGCATGGTGAGCTCCAGATCTTTTAACTCCTGTGATGGACCAGGGTGAAGCGGGAGAGCTTTCTGACCAGGAAACACAGGGATAGAGCCAAGTCAAAGCAGATGCCAAATGAGCCATAGCTGGGAATTATACTTGTGGTCAAAACCCCTGGAGACTTCTGCACAAATACAGTGGGCTCCCTTTCAGATTGCTAAATAAACACAAACCCCTTTAAAAGGTTTGTAACGTATCCAACTCTTATGAGTGGGGGAGACTTTTGGTGTTATTGAAGATAAATTTCTTAAAGTCAAGAACACCCTTGCTTCTTGGTCAGAGACGCGGAAGTAGACCTCAAGTGACGGGTCCCGGAACAACTGGTGAGTATTTCTGTTGGTTTTACTAGCTGGAATGACGGTGGATGTTGGGAGCAATGGACAAAGGAAGGTGGGTAGCCTACCCCTTTGGGACCCTCAGGACAGGGCAAGTGGGCTTTTAAAAAATGTTTCTTGATCTGTGCAGATACAGTTTAAGTAGATGTGCTCCTTCTAGCCTGGGAATTTACCCAGCAGGCAGAACTGACTTAATTCAGTTCCTTCTATCAATTCAGTCTTCATCCAAATAGACACGTGAGCTGAGTCTCCAGTTTCTCCTCTACCAGGATGGGAAGGCAAATATTATTGCTACCAACCTTGGGTACCCTACCACTACCACTTGAAGCAGCTGGCACACAACAAATATCTAGCTGATTATATTCTTGCACATATAGGTAGCTCTCCAGTATCAATCAAGTACACATCAAAATGCCAAGAGCAGCGAGTACGGCTCGTTGGAATAGTGCTTGCCTGGCATGTGTGAGGGCCTGGGTTCAATGCCCAACATGTGGAGAAAATATATAGACTGGAAAACACCACAAGCCTTTTTCTTTAAATTATTCTCTCAACAATATAACTTCATAATTACCTTTATAGTATTTATGTTGTAGTAGGTGTTATAAGTCATCTGGAGGTGACTTAAAGTACATAGTAGCTTGTATGCAAATTCTACACCTTTTTATCTGAAGCATCTGGAGTGTCGGGGGTGGGGGGAGGGTGGAAATCCTGACATCAACTCCTTGGAGATAACAAGGGTTGACTCTATAACACTTAGTGGCAGGTCCTTAAAATTTAGGTCACTGACCACATTGAGAATCTAATGAAATTTATAGATATTTTCCCCAGAAAAATGCCCATAAACATTAACCACATTATTTTGTATATAATTAAGATGTATTTGTGTACTCCTGATGGCTCCCCAGAGAAACCCCAGGGAAAGGAGCTGGACAGAGATTGGTGCTCTGGGCAGAATCTAGAGAGCACTGCTAAAGTCAGAGGCCACTGAGACGTAGGGGCCCTCGGCTCTAGACGCTGTGGTTTATCCTGTGTGCATTCTGTTTCCTGGGGGCCTGGTGGAGACAGAAGGGGGCTGGTGTGGAGTTGGGTAGTGGTGGCTGGGTCAGTGGGCAGCGCCTGAGGTGGGGAGTCGTGCATGCTGTTAGGGCTGAGCCTGATGCAGGCGAGCAGCGGTAGAGACCGGGAAGGGCAGACAAGGAACTCAGAGTGTGGAAAGCACTGCATAGAAGAAAGTTGCAGGGGGGAAACCCTCATGTGTGCAGACAGGGTTCGGGGTGTGGCCATGGGGACCGTGGGTCCCTCGTGGAGTCTAGAATGTCAGATGTCATTTATGGGCTTGGAAGCCAAGGGAAGAGGTGGCCAGGACCAATTATACACACACACACACACACACACACGTATATAGTATATATACATATATATGTATATATACATAATATACATATATGTACATATATACATACATACAAATGTGTATGTATATCTACATATACATATGTATATATGCATATATGTATATATGCATACATGTATATATATGCATATATATATTTTGATCTTTGTCTTTGCTTTTCATCTGACACTTACTGGGGTGTCAGACCTACCTGCTGGGTTTAGATCTGCTTCCTGCTGGAGGCCCCTGGCCCACCGCCTCAGCTCTGCAGCTCAGTGCTGGACGGATATTCTAAAATGACTTTTGCACATGCTTTTGCAGATGGCCCTAGGGTGGGGCTCAGACAGTGATTCCACAAAGTATGGCTGTTGGATGTGCCAAGTACTTTGCACTGTAGGACACTGGGAGAGGTTGGAAGTAGCCTTGGAAGCAAAACCTCTCTGATTCTGTCCCGCTCTCTTCTCTCCCTCAAAGCAAGTCACAGAAAGCAAAACTCCTCTCCCCTAGCACAGGTCGTAGCAATTAGAGTCTTTCTCCCTCACAGCAAGTCATAAAGCCTACGAAACTCACCCTCCTCCTTGCACACTCATATCCTAGAGAGGCCGCACCTCGTGGTACATAGAGCAGCCAAGAAAACTCTCCCCACACAGAACTGGAATCCCCTCGGCCATTGCCTTTAGTTCAGACCCACGTTTCTAGGAGGCTGCCCTACTCTTTGTTGAACTGAAGCATAAAGACAGAAGGCTTTTACCTGGGATCTTCAGGTGTGCATGTTTGAAAGCTTCCATGTCACACGAAACTTTGATGAAATAAACGTACTCAGCTTTACTCTTGTCAAGCTGCCTTTTATTACAGGAGTGTGGGCTGCGCCCTTCGTAACGGGTGAAGAAAAGGACGGCACCTCTCTGCCCTGTGCTAGCTTTGTCTGTAGTGGTATTAGTGACAACTGACTCAGCTGTATACCTTGCTTG
The DNA here is from genome assembly GCA_004025085.1 of Thryonomys swinderianus. Lineage (NCBI taxonomy): Eukaryota > Metazoa > Chordata > Mammalia > Rodentia > Thryonomyidae > Thryonomys > Thryonomys swinderianus. Next base: position 30,494 of record PVIC010009780.1, read on the forward strand.
AGCTGGTGCCTGCCCTATCACCCCTGCTGTTATCCACTCAACTCTGGCCGAACGTATGTGATTCTAAAATGTCCCTTGCTGGGTATAGTGGTGCACACCTGTAATCCTGGCATTCCCGGAGGCTGAGGCAGGAAGACTACACAGTTGAGCTTAGCCCGGGCAATCCAGTGACTTAGTGAGATCCTGTCTCCAAACAGTCATTGGGTGGAATGCAGATCGGGGTGAAAGGCCTGGGTATTTCTCAATAAAAAGCCCTGTAGGGTTTTGTTTTGTTTTCTTTTTGAGGCAGCTGTTTATTGAGTTGTTGTACACTCACTTTCTCGTAGTCATCTAAAACCAAGGATCCTACTGAACAGAGTTCCAAGGGAGTGAAATGAAAAGACAAATAAACGAGAAATGGCGCATGTCTGTAATCCCAGAACTCTGGGAGGCTGAGGCAAGAGAGTCGGAGTCTGTCTGAGCCTAGTCTAAGCAACTGAGCGACTTAACGAGACCCTGTTTCAAAATAAAAAATTAGAAAGGGCTGAGAATGTAGCTCAGCGTGATTCCTAGTAACACACGCACACGCGCGCACACAAACGTTATATTTTTCACGTACTTCTCTGTTAAAAATCAATACTTAAAATTACAAGGAAAACCAAACTACAACCAACTCTTCAACAACTACCGAATAGGAGAAACAACAACAACAAAAGACTAACAAGACGGAAATAATGAGGTGGAGACCACTAACTCATTTAGTTTTCCTGCTTAATGTTTATGCCTTGGAAGCCTGCTTTCTTTCCTCAGCCTAAGGAATTAAATGGATCAAGGAGGGGTTAGGATTCTGATTTCATGGGACTCCTGGGTCTGGGGCAGAAGAAGTCGTGAAAATCTATTAGTCAAAGGAACGTGCTTCTTATATTAAAACGTCCCCAGAGGCGCAGACAGACGTAGAAACAATGATTCGGACCATCGCGGATTCTCAGCCGGAGAGAACCTTTCCGGCCCGCAAACGCCCGGACTGGCTCGGAAAGCGACAGAATCCCGAGTCTCCAGGCCAGATTTTCCCTCCAGCCATTCCCGGCCACGCACAGCAAAGCTGAGAGCGCACAGAAAGGGGATGTCTTCATTGCCAACCGGGATGGAACAAACCCGCCGGCTCGGGGAGCGCTGAGAACCCAAGGGTCCCCTCGGCGCCGGCAGCCGTCGCCAACATGACTTGACGCCCCTCCCGGCCCATCCCCGGCCCCATCCCGCGCGGCCCGCGCTCTCCGGGCGCCCCCACCCTTTCCGGGTGCGCGCGCACGAGCCGGCCGGCCGGGGCGCTGCGCTCCGGAGCCTGCGGGCGGCGGCGGCCGAGCGGCTCGCGCCGAGCCCGGGTGGCCAGGGGCGGAGGAGGAGGAGGAGCGGCGGCCGCGCCCCGCCCTCCGTCGCCACCTGCGCGTCCCTCCCGGCTTCCCTGCCTCCGGGCTGTGTGAGCTCCCGGTGCCGCAGCGGCGGAGTCACTGCGTCCGCCGCTTCGGGGACACTCCGCGGTGGGCTCCGGGGGCGCGGGACGAGCCGTGGGTGCGCCCGCGCGCGCCGCTCCCCGTGGCGCTTTAGGCGACGTCTTGGGAAAAGCAGAGGTGGGTGGGGGCGACAGAGAACTGCTGTGACTTTTGAGGTCCGACCCCTCCTTCCGGCCAGCCTCGGGACGCGCCAGCTCGGAGACAGGCCCCGGAGGCTCGCCGCGCGGCGTGGGGACTCGGAACGTGTCCGCGAGCCCCGGTGCCGAGTGCGCTGGTGAGTTTGGCTGCGGGGTGGGGGCGGCCGAGAGGACACTCCGCGCCCCCCACCTTACGTCGCGTGCTGTCCCCACTTTGAGAGTAATTTAGACTTGAGCGTGACTGCGGAGCGCTCTGCCCGGCGTGCGTGATGGAGCGGGCGGGTGAGCGGAACAAAGGCGAGCGCCCCGAGGAGCGGGTCCTCCTCTGAAGAGCGCGCCGCGACGGCCGGCCGGAGGGTGGTGGCCTGAGGAGACCCAGGAGTGGCGCACTCCCCTGCGCCGAGCACCTGCGCGCGCGGTTCCCGGAGCACCCCAGCCGACCCGCCCAGGTCCTAGGCGAACCCCTTGCTGGTGCACAGCGGGTGCCCCCGGCCTGTCGCCACGACGCCCGGAAGGAGCTGCGCGCAGTGGACCCAGCGGGCACTTCTGAGGCCCGAGGCTTCCACGTGAGCGTTTGTGCTCTCCGCGGCCGCCCGGTCCTCCCAGCCGCCTCTGCTGCCCGCGCGTCCCCGGGAGGAGCCGACAGCGGCGGGCATCGTCGTCCACCGTCAGGTGTCTGAGGCGCCCACGGCCCCCGGTTGCTCCACGCCACGCCGGAGCCTTAGGGGTCGCGGGTCCGTGGTGAGGGCCGGCCGTGTTGTTTGATGGCTTCACTGAGAAGAGTCAAAGTGCTGCTGGTGTTGAACTTGATCGCCGTGGCCGGCTTCGTGCTCTTCCTGGCCAAGTGCAGGCCCATCGCGGTGCGCAGCGGAGACGCCTTCCACGAGATCCGGCCGCGCGCCGAGGCGGCCAACCTCAGCGCGCACAGCGCCAGCCCCATCCAGGATGCGGTCCTGAAGCGCCTCTCGCTGCTCGAGGACATCGTCTACCGGCAGCTGAACGGTAGGGACGCTCAGGGTCTCTTGTTGAGCGGGCGGGGCTCGGGGTGGTTTCCTGGCTGTTCCTCCTACTTTCCCTGCCCCGAGTCTGGGCTGCTGGAAAGAAAACTACCTGCTTCTTTCTCTCGTCCCGGCTCTTAAGTTTGCTTTTAGCTTGGAAACATGTCTGTGCATTGGGCCCTCGGCCCCAGCGTGCCAGGTGGGAAATTATCCCTCGGGGACCCCAGCCAGAAGGCGGACACCAGAGGGATGGCCAGACTGAGAGCTGGACCGCGGTCTGGGAAATAGGGAGGTGGGAGATCCGCGGGTTTAAATGTCCTGCAGAGTCAAGGCCCCAGGTCCGGGAGCTGGCGCGTTTCTGTATTGAGCTGAGTGAACGTGTCACCTATGAGGTTGCACAGATAGTGACGAACACTGTCCCTGTCCGGCTGCCGTGGTGGAGTGGGATGTTAAGACCTTATCTGCTTCTAGAAGTGCAGAGCCACAGTTGTTAAAGTTCTTGGGGAGCCCAGGAAACAGGTCTCACAGACTAGTGAGGGGAGGTGTGGCATCCAGCGGGGGACAGTTGTCAGAATCTGCCCCATTTAAGGTGTGCTCGGCGGTTCAGGGGAACAGGGAGACTTTTAGTGTACTCTGGTTCCACCTGGTCCCAGGGACACTTGCTGTCTCCAAGGCATTACCTTGAGTACAGGCAGGTCTGAAGGATCTTTACGATGTACAGGATGCCTCCTCCCTTCCTGAGCTTCTAACTCATGTCATTACATGTTCGTTCCAGAGCTGCAGATAATCATAGAGATAATGATAATAAATAACTGCTGGAATTCCTTCTGTGTGCCAGGTGTGGGGCGGGGGCATCACAGTTGCATTATCGCATAGATGGTTCGCCTCAGTCCAAAGAGGTTCCACCCGTCCTCATGTGGGAAATGAGAAAACAAGGCTGGAGAAGCTTCACGAAGTGCCTGGTTCCCCACTACTAGGAAGAACCAGAGGTTGCAGTCAGAGCCCCTGTTCGGTTGACCGCAGAGCTGTGTTCTTGGCCACTGAGCACAAACTTCTGTCTCTGGTCTCCTCGTTATTTGGTGTGTTAGGTTTGTTGAAAAAAATACGTGGAGCTTCAAGAACAGCTGTAGCCTGTGTTCAGTTGGGAGCCAGAGCCCGCTGTCTTCACTGTGGTGAGAATGAGCGACCCGCCTGGCAGCAGGTGGCCGGGTCAGGGAAGGGGACGACGCAGGACTGCTCTCTCTGGTTCCCACTGGGCCATCCCTGGGGGATGTGCTCTGGTCTCCGCACACGGGAAGGGACCCCATGATCTGCTTGGCCTCGTCAAGCACTCGGGGGTTGCCTTGAGGTGGCATCTGCAGTAGGAAGTGGTAGTCCTGTCCCTGCCTCTCCCAGGCAGCATGCCCAGGTGATTAGGGCAGCCTGCTCAGGTCACACGGAGGGCTTCTCTGAGTATTTAAAAGCGAGCAGAAGGCAGCAAAACCTTGAGGTTCGCTCACGGAGGGACCAGGAGCCTTTGAAAGTGGGCCGTATTATTCTGCACATACCTGCCACACACAGAGCCCCAAGAATAGCTTGAGTTCTGTGGGGGTTCGGGGACGGAGGCCATATTAGTGAGAGTTCTTTTCGGAACATCACACATGTTCTGGCCACAAGCACCCCAGTAGGAAGTAATGTAATTGCCCCTGGTATTTTCTAAGTGCAGCAGGCGTGCATGAATCTGTGTGCGTGTGTGTGTGTGTGTGTGTGTGTGTGTGTGAGAGAGAGAGAGAGAGAGAGAGAGAGAGAGAGGGAGAGAGAGAGGGAGGGGGGAGAGAGAGAGACAGAGAGAGAGAGAGAGAGAGAGAGAGAGACAGACAGAGACTCCCTGTGAGACGGGTGCTCTCTCTTATCCCCGAGTGACTGCTCAGACTCCGTGAGACAGGTGCTCTCACTTATCCCCGAGTGACTGCTCGGGCTCATCACGCTGGCGAATAGCAGGGCTGGGAATTGACCGTGGACCATCTGGTCCCAGACTGGGGGCTCTTAGCTGCCGCCCCAGGCTGTCCCTGTCTGCAGCAGTCGGGGGGCCTGAAAGACACAGATTTCTGGGTGGCACATCCCAGAAGGTCTGGCACAGAGCCTGAGAGTTGGCCTGTGACCAGCTTATGCCCTGACATTCTTCTGCCTACACCAAGCCAGGCGAGATTCTTTCTCCTCCAAAGCCAGCTGGCTGGAGGGACTTCAGAGAAACAGAGACTTGCTTCCCAAGAACGAGGGTCAGGTTTCTTTCCTTGTGACCATCTGCCATGTAACCAATTTCCAGACTGGTTGAGTCAAGGGCTGTGGGGTGGAAAGGCTAAGATTTCTTATCGCGCAGCCTCTGGTCGGCAGGAGGTCTCCACTGAGGGCTCTTCTTGGGCGAGACAGAGTTCCAGCTGGGACTTGGACGATGTTATCTTCCTGGCCAGCGCGAGTGTAGTTCGTAGAGTCATGAAACCAGGAGGAGAAGGGCAGGGAGAGTTTGGAAACGCAGATCCTTTCTCCACCTGCCCTGTGCCTGCTCTTGTTTTGAGTGGCACCTGACGCGGCCCATCTGTTGATGCCTGAAGCCTGCTGGGATATTTTGCTGCCGCAGGAGACTGGGAGAGGATGAGAGAGAGGGCTCCCCTCCCCGGGGCTGGCGAGCGGAACTGGACTTTACGGGAGTCCTTCCTCAGCACCTGTGCCCAGGCCCTGCTGCCGAAGGAGGAGAAGGGGATCTTCACTCGGTGTTCCTTATTCTTCAGCAAGAACTGGGTGCTGGGAATATGGGGTGTGATAAAAAAAAATACTGTGACTATTTAAATACAAATTTGATAATATTACAGTAAAAGAAGACACGTTACTCCGCCTTGCTTTAAACACAACCCATCATTCCTGCCACTTACAGAGCAGTTCTAGAAGTCCTCTTCTGTGACTGTGCTTCTGGGGTATGGTCAAAAATAGGGTGCGTGTCGCTGCCAGGTGCCGTCCGATGGAGTGGCAGCTTGTGAAAAACTGAGCGTGTGGCGTGTTCTCATCTTGTTCACCGGACCGGGCGCCTCAAATCGAGATGACCATAAGAGGGCAATGTTTTGAGTGAATTCAAGACGTTCAGGTAGCCACCGCGGTGCCGCTGCAGACCCTCAGGAAGGAGGGCGTCCAGAACTGCTCCAGAAAGTGGCAAGGCCAGTGGGACAAGGGTGTCTGAAGCAAGAGGGAGTATCCTGAGGAGGGTGTGGGGCAATTTTATGTATTACATTTTTAAAAAAATACACATGCAGCGTGCCTTTTGGCCACACCATGAACAGTATGAAGTGGGGTCCAGCTCCTCTCATGCAAAGTAGAGCTGGCGATTTAACATTGGCTAAGGTTTTTAAACTTGTCCTGTGGGTTCACAGGAAGCCCCAGCGGGGGGGGGGGGGGTGACCGGAGGCGGGCTCCAGCTCCCAGGGCTGTTGAGCACGGCCCTTTCCATGCCATGCCGCCGCTCTGATGGTGCTGGTTTTCTGAGCTGCCTGGAGTGACCCAGACTCCCCTGACCTGACTTCTCGGCTAAGAGCTGCTGCCAAGACCCTGGATCCTGCCTTGTGAACAGCAGCTACAAGTTTTGTTTTGTTTCCTTAGTGCAGCTGTGCAAGATATTTTAAAGAGCAAGTGGAGATGCCAACCCTGGACCGGCTCAGTTTTTTTTTCTCATCCAGAATTTCTCCTGCAGCTGCTCCCCTAGCGTTGTTACTACTAGGCCTCCCGCCCAGGACCGCTGTCTCTGACTGTGTCTGCTGCGCTGGGCCGTCATGATCCTGGCCTGTGAGCAAACGCCAGCCTCTGGCCTCCTCCGTCCTGGTGGTTGTGCTATGGCTGCAGCTCTCTGAGTAGAAAGCTACAGCTCCAGAGGCCCCAGATCCTTGAGTGGCTTCCTGTGTCCTAAGGGATCCCGGTCCAGCCTGCAGGCCAGGGTCAGGGCCTGCCTAGCCCGCTTCAGCAGCCGCCTCCTGTCTTCTTGCCTTGGCCCAGCACAGTCTTTGCCTCGTGCAGACATGTACTTGCTGAAATATCCTGCATCAGCCTCCGTCCTCTCAGGCTCCACCTCGTGGCGCCAGTCTTTGAGCCGTGCTGGTTGTCCTGGTCTTCCCTGCTCTGCCATCCCTTTTGCCATCTGTCCGTCCTTTCGTGCTTGGCACAAGGTCACCTTGGGAGGGTGGGTCTCATGGCAGGTCGCTGGCTGATGTTTGGCTATGTCGGTTGTCAGGGGCCTGTGCACCCCCGGCCTGCACTCTTGGGCTTGTCTGTTGGTTTGATATTGGGCGTTGAACCCAGGGCCTTTGTACTGAGTTACATCTCCAGTCCTTGTATGGTTTTTTATTTTGAGACAGTGCCTCACTAAATTACTTAGTTGACAAGGCTGGGCTTGAGCTTGTGATCTTCCTGCCTCAGCCTCTCAGAGGGCTGGGATGATAGGTGTGTGCCACCATACCCAGCTGGGTTCATCTTTTGAGTTCACAAATGGAGTGTGGGCCTTTTACGGGAAAGGACCCTATCATAGACTTTTAAATCTTCCCCCTTCCTCAGCATGCGCCACAGCACTTTGCACATAAGGTGGACATATAAAGGTTTCTTGATTGACTAATCGATGGGGGTAATTTTAGGAGCTAAATGATAACCCCCAAGAAAATACCCTGAGGGCTGTCAAAACTTGGTTGGGTTGATGGATGTTGTGACAGGAGGGGGTGGGAGGATGAGGATCCCATCTTGACTCTGCTCTCAAGCCCTCCGTCATGATCCTGGCCATCTTTTTTTTAAACAGGATCTCGCCCTGTAGTTCAGGCTGCCCATGAGCTCACTGTGTAGCCCCGGCAAGCCTCATATTCAGCAATCCTCCTGCCTCTGCCTCCTGAGTGCTGGGATGACAGGCGTGAGCCTCCACATCTGACACTGTGGTGTGTGGTACGGATTGCTGGTGGGTGTGAGTCATCACACCCGGTATTGTTGTATGTGGTTTACTGGGGATCGAACCAGGAACCTTGTGCTGGCTAGGCAGGCTCTGGAACCACTGAGCTAAATCTCCAGCCCTTGCCTGGGCTATCTTGAGGCTGCTCTAGTCTTTGCCATTCTCATCAAAGGGAACGAGATCCTTTAGAAACCTTGAAGTAAAGCAGTCGACTAGGTTATGCACCAGCAAGCGTCAATATGTGATATTATAACATGAATATGGTTTTGTACTCTTTTTTGGTAGTCTAAAATTAGCTCATATTTATAATGGAAAATTTGGAAGATCTAGAAACCAATTATCTAGAACAAAGTAAAACTCTAAAAATAGTGTTTCAAGTGGTAGTGTGGTGGTGGTTTTGTTCCACTATTACAGATCCAGGCAGACTTTTTTTTTTTTTTTTTTTTTTGGTTGCTGTTCCTGGAATTCGCCAGCTGACTCTGCGCATGACTTCCGGCTTTCTCTCACCTCTCCTGTCACCTTCGGAGGAAGTTATTTATTTCTCTCATTTGAGAAATGAGAAAGGTGAGAAACAGAGATACTGTGTGATTTATCCGGGCCGGTGGACTCTGGGAAGGGCAGAGCTCTCCTGCGGCCCAGCACCCACCCGGCTAAGCAGGGGCAGGGTTGAGGGGTGCAGACCTTGTTTGCTCCTTGCCTGCTGGTGACCCCGCCTGCTCAGAGTCCCCGAGAAGTGCGCAGTGGAAGAGGGGAAGGGCCCACGGTCGCCCTGCGTCCCAGGGAGCCCGGGCAGCCCTTGCTGCAAGAAGAAATGCCATCGGTTCAAGTTCGACTCCAGATTTAGATTTCAGAAGGCTACTGAAGAGAAGCAGAGTTGCTTGAAGAAATCGAAAATCTTTATAGAACGGAGGGAAGTCAAAGTTGTCTATCCTCGTCCTGCCCTTAAGCCATGCAGGCACGCGCAGCTGCCTTCGTGTTCTAGCTGACCCAAGAAGGGGCGGTTTATGCTCACAGTCACCCAGGCGGAGCCGGAGGGAGAGGGGTGGTGTTTTGAAAGATCCTGTTCCTGAAGGCAGAGCCCGCCCAGTGCTGGTTCCCTTTGCTGCTGGGACACAGATGCACTTGTGTGGAGCGCAGAGCTGATGGTACAGCATTTCCTGTGAGCAAGAGGTAAGACAGAGAGAGAGGACAAGGTTCCTAGTAGAATCAGCCACTGCAGCAGGCACCAGCCAGGCCAGTGCTGCGTGCGGGGCTTGGTGACAAAGGGGGGGGGGGTGTGTGCAGGGCCCGGTGGGTGCAGCCTGGGTGGTGGAGGGAGTTGCACTTCCGTTACCTCCACCAGTGCAGCTCCGGTGGCTGCGGCCTCTCCCCGAGTTGTCTGCTGGTGCCAGAGTGTGTGACAGGCAGGGGACAGCTGCTGCCTGCCCAGCACCGAAGTGGCAGGAGAGACAGCCAGTGCCATTCTTGCCCACGAAGTCCAACCCCCTAACCTTTGCTTGTTATAAAATCAGGAGTGTCCTTTGTGGAGAGGAAGAAAAAGGCTCAGCATGAGAGCCGAGAGCGAGACAGGAGGAGCGGGGCCAGGCGGACTGCGAGGTCCAGGTCAGGAAGAGACGGCTCAGAGTCCGGGAGGCTGAGCTGGAGACAGATTGTGACGTCGGTGGCAGGACAGACCCGGCTTCGTTGCAGTCACTTACCAACGCTGTGACCTTGGGCAAGTCGCCTTTCTTTTCAGCTGTTAAATGGGCTCCTGGTCTATCAGGATGAGCTGAGATTCAAGATGCAGAGCACGACGTGGGGGTCAACCTCCGGGAACACCAGCTCCTGAGAGGGCTTGAGGCCTGGCTAACTCCCTCCCGTTGTACCTCCCCGATGCCCACAGCTGCCCTGGCCCAGCACAGGCTCAGCTGACACTTCTGAGCGCGTGTGTGGGTAGCTCTGGTGCCAGATTGCAGTATGACTGTTGTTGTCTGGCACACGTTTTGTAAGGGAGAAGGCGATCTGTTTCGCGGTGTCTTTCTCGGCCCCTCTGGACTAACTGCGATCATCCTTCTGTCTTCCGCGTGTTTGTCGGAGGCTGGAATCCATTTCCTTCCGGAGAGCCTGTGCAGAGGTTCTAGCAGTGGAGCGTAGCGACTCATGTACCCTTGACCGAGGAGATGGTCCTCCTTTATCAGGGGTGATCGTCCCCTTCGCCACGGCTTGGGGAGGGACGCACATGGAGCGGTGAGGGAGGAAGGGGACCCCGCCTCGCCAGCCACATCAGCCGGATCAACCCTGGCGCTGAGTGGGGTGACGGAAATCTCAGCCTTCACATCCTGTTTGGTTCTTTCTCTTCCCTCCTCTGCTCACTTGGCATGATGGCGCCTTGAGCGATCCCTTTGGAGGCCTGGGAGGAGCTGACCTGGCAGCCTGTTACTGGCAGGTCAGTTACCGAGGTCGATGGCTTCCATGGCACAGTGAGGTGCTCTGAAGAGAGAAAAGGAGGAAGCGAAGGAGAGAGTGTGCCAGAGGGGGAGATCACACTCAGGCGATTTTTCCTAGGGGGTGTCATTATCGTTATTCACTTAAACAGAATTTAATGTTCAAATGAAGATTTATCATAGATCTGTATGTTTAGAAATAAAAGAGTGTGTAGAGTGTATCAGCCAGCTTTCTGTTACTGTAATGAATACTACAATGAAGATAAATGAACTTTTAAAGAGAAAAGTTAGTTTTGGCTGGTGATTTTGGGGATTGCAGCCCATGATGCGTTGGTCTTGTTGCTTTGGCATAGTGGTGCTGTACGGAGGGGTTGTGGGGCATGAAGCCTGTCCATCCAGCGGTGGCTGCAAGTGACAGAGAGAGGAAGAGACAGTGCCACAGCCCCTTCGAGGACATGCCCCCGTTGACTCAGGACCTCCCACCAGGGCACATGTCTTAAAGTTACCACCCTGCGTAGGACACAGTTGGGACCAAGTCTTTATCGGGATGGGGAGTTGGGGGTGGGGTATTTCAGTTCCAAACCCCCGGTAGCGTCTGCAGTTTCAGGCATACCCCTGAGTCTTAGAATTCGCCTCCCATAGGTTAGGGGGGCTTCTCAGGACAAATCCCATCCCAAACACCTCGGTTATCTGTATCTGTAATTGAGGGCTTCTTCGCTGTCAGGTGTGGCCTGGAATACAGACCAGGTGCGGATATCGTGCCTGCCTCGACTCCATGGTCCAGGTGGGAAGCTCCAGCTATAGTTTTCCAGGGGGGAGCTGGGCCTTGGAAGCGTGCTGTGGGTGAGGCTTTAGCTGGCACCCACTACATTTTCTCCTCCACTCCCTCCTCTCCTTCCCTTTCCTTCCAGAGCACTTAGAATAGATGCAGAACTCGAATGCTTGAAAGACTTCCCCTTAGCGATTGTTGTTCCCAGGTACTCAGGCTGCTCTGACATGTGGGTGACAATCGGCTTAGCCACTGATAGAGAAGTTTTCCCTTCTAATAATACCCTGTCACTGCTAACTGCAGAGGCTCGGCCTCGCCATGCATGAGTAATAAACCACTGCAGTAATTACAGGTGGCCACACATGCGTGCCCCTGACAGCTAATAAGGAGCCGGGCTCCGGAAGGACCTCTCCCAGCCCAGCCTCGGACACAGTGACACAGTGGCACAGCGGTGGGTTGTGTGGTTGATATTTAGAGGGGCCTTTGTGCTTCTGAGCTGCTGTGCCTCCTGGGACGAAGGGCGTGAACTCAGGGTGAGGAGAAGAAGGTTCTAGGTCAGCTCTTGTTTCCGAGAACCAAGGATTGTGGATCCGCAAAATAAGTGCCTGACTTTTGGGTCAACAAGGTCATGCTAAGTCACTAAATATCCCAGGCTGGACTTGAATTTGGATTTTTTCCTACCTCCGCCTTCCAGAGAATTGGAATTACAGGCGTGGACCACCATGCCTAACAGGTGCACAGCTTTGCAACTTTGAAATAGGGATTCAAATTACCACCAGTTTTAAAAATTTCATAGGGGGCCGGAGGGTTAGCTCAGTGGTTCCGGCGCCTGCCTCGCAAGCGCAAGGACCTGAGTTCAATCCCCGGTTACCACATATAATGCTGGGCGTGGTGGCTCACGTCTGTAATCCCAGCACTCGGGAGGCAGAGACAGGAGGATTTCTGAGTTGCAGGCTTGCCTGGGCACCATAGTGAGCTCAGGGCCAGCCTGCACTACAAAGCAAGACCCTGTCTCCAAAAAGCAAAAAAAAAAAAAAAAATTCATAGGCAGTGGGCTTTCCCTTTTTGGGTTAATAAAAAATAGAGTGTCTTACTGTTGAACGCATCTTAGATTTTGTGAAATGGAATATATGGTACCTGTCCTTTACACATAGATGCATATCTTAGTTTATCAAACACAGCTCTTTCTAGTGAGCATCTAATACATACCAGGTGCTTTGATTTACTTATTTTGACATCAAACTCACCTACCCTCTTGTGCCCATTTTGCATGTAAGGGGAAGCTGAAACTCAGAGAAACGGATAGTCCCGAGGTGCCCACCTGCTGCCTCGTTCCAGGCCTTCCATTGTGAGCTGCAAAGCTGGGCTTACTGGTGCCTGAGTGCGAGGTGCAGGCCGGGTCAGTTGGCAGGTCTGGGGGCTGCAGCGGGGTTCAGCGCTGCCAGCTGTGCAGGACATGAGCCACCACCCTTCAGGGGCAGGATGGTGCCAGCTGCCGGGAACCTTCCTTCACTCAGGCTTAGCAGTCACTAGTGTGTAAAGTTGTAAAGCTGTTAGTTCTTGGGCTGTAAATTATGCCGCGTGAGCTTTAAATCCAGCCCATAATTAGAACATAATGTGAGAAAAGTAAAATTGATATTAAGTTAATTAAAAGGCTTTGCTTATATTTGCAAGGAAATTAGCACAACAAAAGGAGAGTGCTGACAAATGCGCATTGGTAATTTCCCCTTCTTGGGCAGCTTGGGCAGCAGGCTGTGTCCTTGGCTCCTGGCCTGCGTCCTCCCTCCTGTCACGTAGCCATCTTACTGGTAACTCTCAGGCTTCAGTTGGGCAGGGCCTGCTTAAATCTTGGCATGATCATTTTTTAACGGACACCAGGCCTTAAACAGGAGTCCCATCACCATGCTAAGGTCTGGGCCCCAGAAGAGGGTGGGGGCTTCGGTAAGCATCTGTGTCATCAATGGGCATCTGCTTATCTGACAAGCAGCAATAGGTGGCTGACGCCACTCCCTTGTGTCCAGCCCTTGAGTCTGCTGGCATTTTCTTCTTGTGGCTGATTTTTGGCACAGGCCTGGATTGAGCCTGCAGTGGAGAATATCAGTTTGGAGCTCCAGAAGGTAGGGCACATGTGAAGTTTTCAGTGCCTGTTAGAGCAGATTAGAGTCTGGATCAGGGAGACTGATCTTAGACAACCTAGAAGGACTTTTGCCTCTAGGTGTAAGGACAGAGACAAAGCTGTGTTCACTGAAGGATTTCCTCTTGGGGGAGAGAGCTGGTCATCAGCTGCTCCTGAGCTCAAGTCGGGTGTGTGACTGGGTTCTAGGCATCGGGAAGTAGGTGGAAGGGAAGGTGTCTGCCACTGCCAGGATTGGCCCACAAAATGTCTTTTGGAGTCCTCCATGCCTTCTCTTTGTTCTTTCATTGGTGGCCATGGAATCTACCTCATGGTAGCCTTCAGCATAGAAGGCTCTTCTGTCTCTGAGTGACTGCTTGAAGCAGAGCACTCTTCCCCCTAACTTCCCTCCAGGTATCTGTTTCTCTGGACACTGGATCATGTGTACACTATTGACATTTTGGAGCATATTTGTTATAGCATCTAGTATTACTTAACCTGACTTACTCAATTAGTAGGGACTGAGATACTCAGTCTCCCTAAACAACAGGTCAGGCTGTCTCCCCTTCCTTTTTGTCTTTAATCAGCAAATACTGATCAGGTTTTAACATTAAGTGGGGTAGTGTCAGGTGGTTGGATCAAAAGCTACCTATTTATAGGCCAGCATCTGTATTTGATCTCCTGTTGGCTTAAGAAAACAGTCTTATTTCTCAGTATCCCAGCGTTCTATTTACAGAATGATGGAATGATTATAATCATCTCCTACTTATGCTCCTTGTTGGAGCTCTGGGAGAAGTATTGAAATATAGCTAAGTTGTTTGCAATTATAAACAACTAAATAATATATGCATTGTCTTTATTGCTGCTTCTGCTGATAGGAATTGACATTTTTCAAGATGAGACAAACCGAAAAGGTTAGTTTAAGAATTAGCAATTAAAAAAATCATGGTCTTTGCTGCCACTGCATTTTAAATCATGTAAACATTTATGTTTGTGCCAAAGTTCCACAATTTCCTTTAGAGCAATTACTAAAATGCATTCGCAAGATAAAAATGGAGTTCGGGGAAGAATATTTAAGAGCTCTTTAATGATGTTAAAAACTTTGCTAATTTGCCAAGTTGTTCTAATATCCACTTCAATTCTTTTTTCCTGCCTACCCATCTTCCTGCAGTTGAATTGATTCCAGGAGACGTGAAGAAAGAGACTGAAATTACTATTAAAACGCACAGACCTCATGGAATATCTTTTCAAGAGTTTTTCTTTTTCCTTTATTAGCTAAAGGTTCAGGAAGATATAAGAACCTTGGAGCTGTGTTTACTTGCACAGAGCCATTTGGGGAGAAAACAAACGCTAAAGAGTAGTTATGACGGGCGGTTTGAATTAAACCTTTTCTTTGGAGACAGGGTCTTGCCTTGTAGTTCAGGCTGGCCCTGAGCTCACTATGGTGCCCAGGCAAGCCGCCGCGAACTCAGCAATCCTCCTGTCCCTGCCTCCCGAGTGCTGGGATTACAGGCGTGAGCCACCACGCCTGGCATTGTGGTATGCGGTGTTGATTGCTGGTGGGCGTGAGTCTCCACGCCCAGCATTGTATGTGGTTTCCGGGGATTGAAC
>PVIC010009781.1:0-33996 GCA_004025085.1 Thryonomys swinderianus
ACTCACAACGTAGCTTAGGCTAACCTCAAACTCTCTGCAATCCTCCTGCCTCTGCCTCCCAAGTGCTGGGATTACAGGTGTGAGTCACCACATCTGGCATTGTGATATGTGGTACCAGGGATCAAACTCAGGACCTTGTGCTTGCCAGGCAGACACTGGAACCACTGAGCTAAATCCCTGGCCCTTAGGCTGACTTCTAACTCACAGTGGTTCTTCTCTCTGTATTCTGAAAGATCACAGGCACGCTGGTATCACAGAAGCACACCATCAAGGCTGGCACACATGGTAATCATTTAGGGAACGGATTTTATTATGAACTAGGCCACACAGTAGGAGGTGAGGGGATACCCAGCAAGCTAAGCATCATCTGCATTTACAGGTGCCCCACTGCAGGCTGGCATTACTGTCAGAGTTCCATCTTCTATCAGATAACCTGGGTCATTAGATTCTGTAGGAGCGGGATAATTAATGGCATATTTCAGGATCTGAATTCCTTACTCCTAATGAGAATTTAATCCTGAAGTACAATCCCCTGTCCCTGCCAACTCATGCCACTACCCAAACTCACCACTGTCCATGGAAAAATTGTCATCCCAGAAACCTGACCCTGATTCCAAAAGTATTGGGCACTACTGCTTTAGGGTCTTTATTGCCTTAAAAAAAATGAATGAATTGGGCCAGAGATTTAGCTCAGTGGTTCCAGAGCCCGCCTGACAAGTGCAAGCTCCTGAGTTTGATCCCCAGTAACCACATACAATGCTGGGTGTGGTGACTCATGCCCACCAGCAATCAATACCACATACCACAGTGCTGGGCGTGGTGGTTCATGCCTGTCATCCCAGCATCTGGGAGGCAGAGACAGGAGGATTGCTGAGTTCCAGGCTTGCCTGGGCTACATAGTGAGCTCAGGGCCAGCCTGAACTACAAAGTGAGACCCTGTCTCAAAAAGCAAAAAAAAAAAAAAAAAAAGAATGAATTAAGCTCAGGAGAAGCTGGTATGGTATTCATCTCCTCCCTACCATCCCTTTTCCTAGATTATTGTGTCCCCTCAGAGGGGAGAGAGCTCTCAGCTGAGCTCAGGCAGAGTACTGGACTCTATTTGGGTGTCGCGATATTCCAAGAGTATGGTCTCATGGAGGTCAGGAGGAGAGTGGCCAGGAGGCTGTTCTATCTGAGAGAGGTGAGTAACTCAATCACAGTACTTGGTTAACCCAGTTTTATCATATCTGAAAAGATGACCTGGGAATGTGAAGTTATACATGTTTCAGGTAAATCAACAAACAGTGAAGAGGATAGAGATTGTGCACCCACATGAATTAGTATCTTGGGAGAGATCTCAGGAAATGAAATGAGGGACCTGGGTGGCTGAGTTCCAAGTAGCTGGAGGAGTGAGAATGCAGACAGGATGTACCCTCTTCTGGCTATGTTGTAGGCAGGATTCAGGCTTTTTGATCTGAAGGGCATGATTCTGTGATTCTGCTGAGATGCCTGAGGGCAGGGGATGGAAATAAATAAAATTGGGACCTCCTACAGGTACTTCCCCAGGAATGAGTCGCAGGGTGTTTTGGTTGCTTGTGGGCATAGTCATGGTGCAGTTCAAGGGTAAGGTCTGAAGGAGGCCAGAGGCATGGTAGAAAAATGTATGGGGAGGGAGGAAGATGTTTCTGTACTTGGCTTTTGGTGCCACTGTAAAATGATTTTAAAAGAATCTCTCTTCTCTTCACAGGTGACCGAGTCATGACTGCATGTATGGCGCATTTGGTTTGCAGTTCTCAGATAAATAATGCTACAATGAGAAGGGGCATTCTTGAGTTATTTAAACATGGCCCACTCTTCACTCACTACGCTGGGGTCTTCTTTCTGCTCCCAGACAGGGGTTGGAGTCCTTCATTCTTGGTGGGAGTCCAAGCTGTTTGTTGACGAAGGGACTAAAGTTGGGCCAGCGCCAACATCCTTTTTATGTTTGCACCACACCAGCCTTCTGAAACACAATCACTTTCCCTAGAGTTCTTCATTAAAGATCCCTTTTTCTTTTTCTTTTTCTTTAGGGATTCGACACTGTCATGAGTGTAAGCACTTTGATGGATATGAATGCAAGACTGGCATGAAAAGCTGCTGGAAGTTTAATTTGTTTTCGGCGAAGAAGTCTTGTGCCACAGATAATTTTTACTTTTATGATCAAAATGTGGGTAAGTAGGAGTAAGAGAAGGACACACATTATCACCAGTGGTGAGCACAATCCCTGGAGTTTAGGGACGGAGAGAAACTGGGATTATGCAACCAGGTGAGGATGTGGGTTCTCCAGACACAAACCTAGGAGTGGGTTGTGTGGAAGCAGATGTGTCTGGCTCATAGCTAGACAGACACAGATGACATCTCTAGTCTTGGGGCTTATTCTAGTCTCTACACAGTGATGATGTTGTGGGGTGAAGACACTGCTTGGGAAATGATAAGATGAGGCAGAGTGAACACATATGCTTTGTTCTCTTTAGGCAGATACCTGTATCGTTATACAGTTCTGTCCTGCAACCTTTGCCGGGCTGGCATGTTCTCAGTATATCATGACCTCATGAGAGAATCATTTTGCTGCACTGAAAAAAACTTCTGTAATGATGGCACTGCCAACTTTGACATAGGAGCTGTAATACCTGAAAAATGAAACATTTTTGGAAGACTGAAAGAGTTAAGATTATAAAATCCCATCTGTCTGTAGTCTTGCCTCTTTCCTTATTCACTGACAGCGTCATCTTACATTTTCTCCAAACCCAGACCCTACTCTCTTCTCTACTTCAATAGACCAAACAGTGGAAGTTCAGTCTTTCCATGCTTCCATTAATGTAATAGGGGGAAAGTCATAGGTCACAGACATCCCAACTCTTTCTTTGATTGAATCTCTAAGTTGTTGCTGCCTGATTCCTCCCATAGTTTACTTGCCCTTACGTTCTGCTGCAGAACGTCAGTGAAAGACAAAATCCTAAAATCCCTTGCACAGGGATTAGACTATTTTTCTGTTGGAGCTCCTAAAGGAAGCGCAGAAAAAAGCAGACAGTATAGAGATAAGTGCAAAAATTTATAGGAGCTTTTAGAAGGAATATCTGGGAGAATGGGTAAGGGTTAAGGTATTCAATGGCAGGTGGTATGGTGAAGGCTTGGAGTAAGCAGGACTTTTGGAGCATCAAGGTCCAAAGAACAGTCAAAGAATGTGACATGCAAATCATAGCACCTGCCACCATTTTGGGAAGCTACTGGCCAGAGCCCTTCCTGACAGCACAGACATAGGCTAGCATATTTTCACTCATTTTGGTTTATTCTCATATACATCAAGGTGAAGATTTGCCTGATTGTTGGCCCATTATTCTGTCTGTTGACATGTGAGAAAAAGTTCCTCAGAAATATTAAAATATTATCATACATTTGATGCAGCACCCATTTGTAGAAGCTGAATGTTTTCCTACTTGTTCAGCCCTGTAACAGAAAATGTTAGAAAATGAGAAGACTCTCAGAATTTTCCAGGAATCTTTTTAACAAAGTTAACAAGCCATGCAATACTTGTTTTTGAATAATTACTCACTGATTTTGCATGTGATACCCAGGATTATATTTAGTCATTAAACCCTACTAAAATGTATTTGTACAGGTAGAATAAAATATTTAATCTACATATATATTATTACTTTTTAGGTTGTTGGAACAGGGTCTCACTTTGTGGTTCAGGCTGTCCCTGAACTCACTGGGTAGGCCAGGGTAACCTCAAACTCTCAGCAATCCTCCTGCCTCTGCCTCCCGAGTGCTGGGACTGCAGGCGTGAACCACCACACACAGCATGGTGGTGTGTGGTACTGGGGATCAAACTTGAGACCTTACACTTGCCAGGCAGATGCTGGAACCACTGTGCTTAATCCCTGGCCCTTAATCTACATATTTTTTTAAACACTTGAAAAATATGCATGATTAGATCTCCTGAAAGTTGAATAGTATTAGGATACACACTAATTCCTTGAGAAGTAGGTTAACTAATTCACATAGTTAAGTTCCAAAGTGAAATCATTCAAGAGAAAATTACTATGGTGCATGGTCAGTGCCTAGCACAGTGTCAAGTAAGTCCAAATTAGGTTGAAACAGAAACTAAAAGGAAGGTTCAAATGGGTGAAGGAATATAAACATTTCACCAAAGCAGAGGGTGGGAAGGTCACCGTCAGGAGGCAGAGAACAGATGTGGAGTGAGACAGACACAGGGAAGACTGACCCCCGCCCGGAGCTGAGTTCGAACTGCAGATTCCCAGGCCCCGCGGCGTGGCCCAGGGTGGCCTCGCACCACAGCGGCCTCCGTGTCCGACCCACCTGAGCGCTGGGCCATCGTGGACCTCCGGGAGGTTCTGGCTCTCGCGTTGCCCGTGTTACACGTGACCCTCCTTCTCCCACGAGATTTTGGTCCAATTGCAATCTCTGCCAGTCTGACAATATTTGCCAAATAAAAGAACAAAACAAACAACAACAACAGAACGGAAAGCCAAAGCAACAGTAAAGACCCAGTCCCGAGCACCGCTGCTGGTTATGGGCTGAAGGCCAGAGCACTCCTCCAAGCCAAGGGTCCCTTGCTTGGTGGTAGACTCCCAGAGGCGACGCCGGTCAGCATCCCGGAAGACGAACTTCCCGTATGGGACTCGCTGCAGCCCGACCTGGTCCCCGCATGTGAGAGCAGCTGTCAGGTCGGGTGGGACACAGGGGGGAAGATCCGGGACTGCACAGTCCAATACCCAGAGGGGCAGCAAGTCCGGGGCCCCCTCGATTTAGGTCCCAGGGAGGCGTGTAAGGAGGTCAGGACAAAGCGACTTCACTGCACTGGCGCGGCCCTGATCCATCTCAGACATCAGCAGGTCCGTTAATGACACCGAGGATGCCAGGGCCTGGGTCATAGAGCTTCTCACTCCACCCCCGCGTTCTGTGGATTGATAGTATTTTCTGTCAACTGGGCTGAAGTGACTGCTGAAAGCTGTGCTCAGGGGCTTGGGGTCCGGGGACAGGCTGAGGGAGGCTGCAGAGAGCAGAGGGCACGGGCCTGAGTGTGCTCATCCTGAGCAAGGCCTTGTGAGGGCCGCAAGGCAGCACCGCTGGGTACTGGGCGTGCTTCCTGTCAGGGCCAGCAACAACCCTGGAGCTGGGTGTTGAGGCAGCCATCCTGAGTCCTGCAGCTGGGCCAGGGCCCAGGTCTGCTGCAGCCAGTGGGGCTCTCCTGGCTGGGGCTGCTGTGATAAGAGACAGGGAACAGCAGGAAGCAGGTGGGGCTGCTGCAATGGCCCAGTCAGAGGTCATCCAGCTGCTGCAAGGGGCCCAGGGGAGCATCCAGGTGAGGCAGAAGAGGCTGAGCTCTCTTATAATGATACCCTTTGTCTTGCCCAGCAGAATGGTAACAAGAGGGCTATGCTTTCTTATGACGTCATGGCCCACTTAGCATGTATAGGAGGGCAGCTAAAATGCAGGGCAACTTTAGAAAGCAGCAATCAGTTACCTGTCTGGAGGGGCCAGAGGGAGCAAGCCAGTGCTGTAACTGAACTGTTTCTGAAGTAGCATCAATGCATCTCAGAATGGATAAGAATTTGCTCTTGTGGCCAGGGATGTAGGTCATGTCATCCTGCCTGCCTTCTAAGCACAAGGTCATGAGTTCAACCCCTGTGTCACAATTTTTAAAAAGGCTAGAAAGAGAGGAGGAAAGAAAAAGAGAGAAAGAAAGAAGGAAGGAAGGAAGGAAGGAAGGAAAGAAAGAAAGAAAGAAAGAAAGAAAGAAAGAAAGAAAGAAAGAAAGAAAGAAAGAAAGAAAGGAAGGAAGGAAGGAAGGAAGGAAGGAAGGAAGGAAGGAAGGAAGGAAGGAAGGAAGGAAGGAATTGCTATTGTTGGGTATGAATCCTGCATTTCAACTCTATGTGAAAAAATAGAAAGAGAAGGAGTTGATAGGAGGTGTTATGTCAGTGGAAGAAAAAGCCAACACCCACCTCCCCTGGGCATGTACTAGCTGCCTGTGCCCGCTATGTTCTCTTCTCCACAAGGGCCATTACAGGCACAGGATATATGAAAAAGACCTGCAGATACCTGGAGAAATACCAAGGGAAATATACGTACAGACAACTGTCCCGGTGAAGGTCCTGGCTACCACCTGAGAGGCACAGGCCCATGTAGATGAGATCCACATTGACAAACAAAGGGCATGGGCTCTAGGAGGGCAGATGAACCCTCCTGAGCTGCACAAGGTACTCATTTAGCTACAGTTTGGGTACCTAGAGAACAATATACAGCAGCCAAAGTGACCTGCCAGGAAGTGATGGAGCAAGCAGACTTGGAAAGGGATAAGGTTTCTGTCTAGTACGTCAGCAAAGAATTGGCTGAGCTGGGCTGGAGATTTAGCTCAGTGGTTTTGGCAACTGCCTTGCAAGTGCAAGGTCCTGAGTTTGATCCCTGATAACCACATACAATGCTGGGTGTGGTGACTCACGCCCACCAGCAATCAATACCACATACCACCATGCCAGATGTGGTGGCTCACACTTGTAAACCCAGCACTCGGGAGACAGAGACAGGAGGATTGCTGAGTTTGAGGCTTGCCTGAGCTACATAGAGAGTGCAGGGCCAGCCTGAGTGAGACCTTGTCTAAAAAAAAAAAAGAAAGAAAGAAAGAAAGAAAGAAAGAAAGAAAGAAAGAAAGAAAGAAAGAAAGAAAGAAAGAAAGAAAGAAAGAAAGAAAGAAAGAAAGAAAGAAAGAAAGAAAGAAAGAAAGAAAGAAAGAAAGAAAGAAAGAAAGAAAGAAAGAGAAAAAGAAATGCCTATCAGATTAGTAGAGCATAGTTCTGCATGTATTTGTGAATAACTGAGTTGTAAACTGCAAGCTCAATCCAAATGTAGGTGGCATCAACCAACAGGCTTGTAAAATGGATGGAATAAAAAGAGAACAAAGAACAAATCTTCCTTTTGTTTCTTTGGAGGAATGTGGTCTTCACTATTGTTTTAAATGTTCTTCTTCAGTTCTGTCACATTTCCAAAGCAGCCTTCGGCCTTCCAACAAACACTCTTTGGCTTTCTAGCATGGTCTTGAACTAGACTCTGCACACACTAGACTCTCCAAGGTTTTGACCTTCAGTTGAATCTTCTGGCTCTCTAGGGCACAGAGAGCCAGTTTTCATTTTTCCAACCCTGATTCCATAGGGACTGATTAAAGGCTACTTAGGAAATCCTTTATATAATCATGTATGCATGTCTGTGTTTTATATTAAATCTGTTCATCTAGTGAGCCCTAACTGATACACTTGGCATTGCAAAAAAAAAAAAAAATCTCAATTTAAAAATGGGAAAAAATTGAGCATCTATCTCATTTAGAAAACTATATATACCCTGACCATCGGCTTTCCTGCCATCAAGACCAGACCAGAAGCCCACCAGATCTCCATTCTCTTGTGGGCCAATCTGGGTGAGACCAGAAAGCCTTGGAATTTCCATTTCCTTGTATGCCAAACTGGACATCACTGCTGCATGGGGAAGAGCCTCAGATATAACACCTACTTGTTTGTGGACACTGGGAATAATTGTGACAGCAGCACTGGAATCTAGACAGAGGCCATTAGTAAGTTCCTCCAACTAGTCCACCACATCAAAAAAACACACATTGGAAGAGTGAGGGAATCCTGTTGACTACAGCCATTGGTGCTGTAGATCCTGCAAGATCCTGGACTCTTACAGAGTTCAAGCCGGCAGGAATTCATTGAGCTCGAGTTAGGCATTATATTTAGAACCTAGGCAAGGGATGACAGCTGTCTCCCTGTGACTAATCAACTTTGATCTGCATGCTACTGCCCATACCATCTATAGGACACAACAGATCCTCACCATGAAGGGCCATTTCAGTGGTGTTTTTAGCTTTGTATTGTTGTTGTTGCTATTCTTTTACTTTCTTTTTCTGACCTAACTGTCTTTTTTCATCTCTTTCAAATGCAAAACCTGCACTCCAAATCAGTCCAATTTCAGGTTTTTCTCCTCTTACATGCTCTCATTTTACAGAAGAGGGAAAATGGTCAATCTCCTATTTGCCTTCTGCTGCTAGATACCCCTATTCTCCTATTCTTGTTCCTTCATCTTCTGCTATCTTCCAGTCATAATCAGTATCTAGAAGTTAAAAGGATTTCAGACTTTCCCAATTTCTCTTCTTTCTTTCTTTCTTTCTTTCTTTCTTTCTTTCTTTCTTTCTTTTTTTTTTTTTTTTGAGACAGGGTCTCATTTTGTAGTTCAGGCTGGTCCTGAGCTCACTAGGTAGCCCAGGCAAGCCTCAAACTCAGCAATCCTCCTGCCTCTGCCTCCTGAGTGCTGGGATTACAGGCGTGAGTCACCAGTCCAGCATTGTGGAGTGTGGTATTGATTGCTGGTGGGCATGAGCCACCATGCCCAGTATTGTTTTATGTGGTTACCCAGGATCAAACCAGGGACCTTGCGCTTGCTAGGCAGGTGGCAGAACCACTGAGCTAAATCTCTGGCCCCCAATTTCTTTTCTTTTCTTTTTTTTTTTGGGACAGGGTCACACTTTGTAGTTCAGGCTGGCCCTGAGCTCACTATGTAGCCCAGGCAAGCCTTGAACTCAGCAATCCTCCTGCCTCTGCCTCCCGAGTGCTGAGATTACAGACGTGAGCCACCATGCCCAGCACTGTGGTATGTGGTATTGATTGCTGGTGGGTGTGAGACACCATGCCCAGCATTGTATGTGGTTACCAGGGATTGAACTCAGGACCTTGCACTTGTGAGGCAGGCGCCGGAACCACTGAGCTAAATCTCCAGCCCCCAATTTTTATTCTTTCTGTGTTATTATAGAAGAATTAACAAAGTTTCTAATGGTCCTGCAGTCCTTAGCCAGCTCTGTCTTATATTTGTTCCCTTTTGTCTGTTGTCCTCTAGGATTTATAAGGTTCTCAAGGTCTATGTGATCTTTATAGATCCCCTAACCCTATTTCTAATCTTTCACTCTCCTTCTATCTCTTTACCTCCCCAACTCCTCAGTGACCCTTTATTTCCAAAGGGTAGTGCTGATATATTGAAGGACCTGTATGTTGTAAACACATTTATGGTTAGTTTGGCACATGGTTACAGAAGTAATTCATGAGGTTAAAGGTATCAGAATAGTAGCTGCCAAAGTGTATCATTTTTTTGTGCTGTGTTTGATACTGTTGATGATACTGATTGTATTATATTAACAAAGATAATGTGACTGCTTTGTTCAAATACTTCCTATGGTATGCCAGAACTGAGATTTCTTAAGGGCCATGACAGATCCAAGGAGGACAAAAACAAGAAGTAGCCATCTCCTAAGGGTTCCATATATTAGGAAGAAAAACTTGCAATAAACACTGCCTAGATAGCAGGCAAGGAATCAAACCAATAAATCAGCAATGACAAAGGAATAGAAATGAAAATACAAAAACACAGATACAAAGATCATCACCACAGGGGAAGGAAAAGAGAAATTGAGCAACCTGAAGCTTAATCTACAAGACTCTTTGGGATGGTGATAAAAGCAGATCTAGTAAAATGGAAATCAGAAATAATTTCTGAGATAAAAACAGAGATACTGTCTATAGTGAAAGAAATGTTTAGTAATGCTAAAGAAAAGTTCAGGAACATGACAGAATCTGAGATAACAAAAGCAGTGCAACCTGTTAAACAGCTTCAAGAAAGTTTGTGAAATAGGATAAATGAATGAGAGGACTGAATTTCAGACCCATTGGCTAATATTGTAGCCAATGAATAAGAAAGGAATAATTTATGGAAAATGGCAGGAAACTATGAGTAATCAACCCAACAGTTCCTAAATGATACAAAGAATAGCATAAGACTGATTGGAGTGACTGAGAAAGCAAGAGAAAATGCAAAAGATATTTTAAAAAATTGTTCACAGATATAATGGCAGGAAACTTCACAGAAAAGAAAAAGAATTGGACACACAGATAAGTGTGGCATATTAGGACTCCAAATGGCCAAGATATAAAAAAAACTACACCTAGACATATAATTATCAAGGTTCCAGATATCCATCAAAAGAATGAAATACTGAAAGTAATTAGAGAAAATAAAGAAACATATATGAAGGGAAGCCTGTTAGGATCACAGAAAAATTTTCAGTGCAAATGCTCAAGTCAAGGAGAGTGGGAGTGAAACATTTCAAGCCTTGGAGGGAAACAGCCTCCAACCTAGATTTATGTATCCTGCAAACTATCTTTCAAAATCATTGGCAAAATAGATACTTCCATGACAAAGAACACATAAAAAATTTCACTAATACAAAACCTGCACTCCAAAATATTATAAAGAACATCTTGCAATGTTTTGTGTGATTGTGAGCTGTGTATATAATGTACCAATAAAGTTTAATGAATAATGAAAAAAAAAGAATATCTTGGGGAAAAAAACAATGAAAGTTACAAGCCCATGAGACCTACCAGAATGAACCTATTGGACAAGGTAAGAAACTAAAAAGAAAGGGGCAAAAACAAAGAATAAAATAGCAAAGAACAAGAAAACAGCATTTCAGGCTTAAATCAATCCACATCAGTTATAATCATTAATATCAATGGTCTCAACGTGCCAATTAAAAGAAACAGGCAAAATGGATTAAGGAGCAAGATCCTATAATAAGCTGCATACAAGAAACACACTTAATTCAGAAAGAAAACCATAGACTGAAAGTAAAAGGATGGAAAACAACTTTTCATGCGACAGGAAATTGCAAAAGAGCAGGAGTATTCTATTTTCAGACAATATAGATTTCAAACCAAAACCAATTAAGAGAGACAAAGAAGGACACTTTTGAACAAATAGACTTAATAGATGTCTACAGAGCATTTCACCCCAAAAAGTCAGAATATACATTCTCTCAGCTGCCCATGGGTCATTCTCCAAAATAGACCACATGCTAGTTCATACAGCAGGGTTAAGTAAATGCAAAGAAATTGAAGTTATCCCCTGTATACTGTCAGATCTTAGTGCCTTGAAATTGAAGCTGAATAACAAAAGAAATTCCAAGAGCCTCACAAACACTTGGAAATTGAACACTCTGCTGAACAACCAATGGGTCACAGAAGAAATTAAACATTATAATTAAATGATAACCCCAGTACAACATACTGGAACTTATGGGACACAATGAAAGCAAGTCTATGAGGGAAATTAATAGCAGTGAACACATATAGGAAAACAGAGCAACCTCAAATAAGGATCCTTCTTTCACTAACTACTCTTTTGACCTCCTTCTCAACGTCTGTCTTTTGGTCTGCTCTCCTAACAAATGGTAGGAAACCAACAGCCATTCGTGAAAAGACAGTCATAGGAGAAACACGGTAGGTCAGCAAGTCTAGTTCACACGCTAGACTGCAGCTATGAACAAGTCGTCCTGATCCCGTCAGGCAGGGAGTTCTGGGTTCCTTATGCTTCTGCTGCTGTAGATAAGCTCAAACTTGATTATTTAGTATCTCTTATGTGAAAATGTGAATTCTCAAGGCAAAATAATCATAAGTTTGTACTGAGAATTCTGAGATTGTGCTGGGTTCTGGAAATAGGGGAGAATTAATTCCCACTTCCCCATGAGACAAATGTTTGGTCTTGTTAGTTCAAAAGGTAGAAAGAATGAGCCAAATAGGACCTTATTTGCTCTGTGGACCTTGGACAACCACTAGCTGGCCTGTATAGCAACGAGGAATTAAGTCTGTGGTGCAGTTTATGTTCTAGAGTTTTCCATGGGTTTAACTTAAACTAGTCTCCAGCTGAACCCACGTTTTGATACCATGTCCTCTCTAATATCTTCTGTCCCTGTCTTCCTGACTCCCTGTCTCTCAGTGTTTGTTTCTGGGTCTGTGTTTGTCTGCACTCTGTCCTCTCTCTCCTGGGGATCCAACTCAAGGCTACACAAATGCTTGGCCACAGTCCCAACTCTCATTTTTTTCTTTAAATTTTAAAAATGGAGCTCTAAAATTAGATGAAATCAGGTTGAAAAACCATTTTGTCACTTCTGCATGAAAGTATGTGCTGTGTCTAAAGTAATTATTCATGAATGGAGAAAATCTGTTTTAGAGGCTTTCTTATAGTATACTTAAAACTGTTCTAATCCTGAAGAACATTCTCTTTTACTTTACCCCCTCTTGGAATATTCCTCCCAGTTCTATTTTTCAGCTTGGGTAAATTAATAGAATAAGACCTGGGAAAACTTTTTTTCTCCACATGATAACACAACAAATATCTATTCTCTAATATGCAAATGTTCTCCTTTCATGTATTTACATAGTTCAATAGGAAGTTTTTCTTCACACAATTTTAGCAACAACAATTAAGAGTTGGCTAAAACATAATCACATAACTTTTCACATTAAATGAAAATAAGTTGCAAAGATTTAAATGTAATAAAATTTTTATTTTAAGAATTTTGTGGCTATCTTTGTTTCAACTTTTAATATCTGCTAGCCACAGAATATTTTTACATATGATGGAATATAGTCCTCACAACTTCCAATAATGTAGCTATTATTGTAAGACAATTTAATAAGTGAAAAATTTGAAGAAAGAACCGGCTAGGTTAACAAAAATATAAACAAATAGATCATCCAAGAATATAAATTGCTAGTGAACATAAAATAATATCTAATGTCTTTTATACTATCAGAAACACAGATTAAGGAAACGACCAATGAATTTTTGATTATTATATAGCAGAAGATGAAAATGTGGAGTTGGGTATGTAGCTCACTGGTGTCATGCCTGCCTGGCAAACACAAAGTCCGGAGTTCAATTCCTGATACCAGAAAAAAAAGAAAAAGAAGACAAAAACAGAGGATGAAAATGTGTGTAGTTGAAACAATACAAATAATTTTCTAGGCATGAATTTAAAGATAACAAAATCTTTCAGAACAGGCATATATTTTTTTACCTAAATTTTAAAAATCTTTTTGGTGGAGAAGAATGAAGCAAGGTTAAAAAAAAAAAAAGCCGGGTGTGGTGGCTCACGCCTGTAATCCCAGCACTTGGGAGGCAGAGGCAGGAGGATTGCTGAGTTTGAGTCTTGCCTGGGCTACATAGTGAACTCAGAGCCAGCCCGAACTACAAAGCAAGACCCTGTCTCAAAAAGAAAAAAATAAAAATAAAAAAAAATAAAAAAAAAAGTAATAGGATAACTTAACTCTTTTGAGAACATAACCAAACTGGATGAAATTGAATTTTTAAAAAAATTTTCTTGCTATGTATTTTCCATATATAATGATCACATTCAGCATAGAGAATTTGTACCTGTAAAGTACCTAATATGACTTATTCTTCCTTTTGCCCCTTTCCTTTTCTTCCTTCAACCCTTTTCCTCTCCCCATTTATAAAAGCTTTGTTTCTATTTTCCCTTTCATTTTCTTATGTTTTTAATTGCTTTACATTTCTTCCCTTCACCCTCTCCCATTCCCCTTCCCATTTGAACATGGTCTTCTTATTTACTGATATCTATCCTCCGTTTACAAAAGAGAAGCAATGTGATATTTGTGTATCTGGTTCATTATTAAGATTATGATCATGAGGTGCCTCCACTTACCTAAAAATGAATCAAGTTTATCCTTATTCGTGGCAGAGTAGTACTCTAATATGTACAAGAACCACTTTTTCATCCACTCATTTGTTGATAGGCATATGGGCTGTTTCCAAGATTCAGCTATTATAAATTGTGCTGCTAGGGAGCTGGGGATTTAGCTCAGTGGTTCTGGCTTCTGCCTTGTAAATGCAATGGTCCTGAGTTTGATCGCCGGTAACCATATACAACAGTATCAGGTGTGGTGACTCACACCCATGAGCAATCAGTACCAAACACCACAATGCTGGGTGTGATGGTTCATACCTATAATCCCAGCACTGGGGAGGCAGAGGCAGGAGGATCGCTGAGTTCAAGGGTTGCCTGGGCTACGTAGTGAACTCAGGGCCAGCCTGAACTACAAAGACCTTGTTTCTAAATAAATAAATAAATAAATAAATAAATAAATAAATAAATAAATAAATAAATAGCACTGCTATAAACATTGGTGTGCATCTATAACTGAGCTGTGATGTTTTTAAATCTTTTGGGAAGACATCTAGAAGGGGAACAACTGGGCTGAATGAAACCTCTAGATTCTTCCTCTTCTTCTTGTTCTTCTTCTTGTTCTTCTTCTTGTTCTTGTTCTTCTTCTTCTTCCTCCTCCTCCTCCTCTTCCTCTTCTTCCTCTCTTCCTCCTCCTCCTCCTTCTTCTTCTTCTTCCTCCTCCTCCTCTTCCTCTTCTTCCTCCTCCTCCTGTTCTTCCTCTTCTTCCTCTCTTCCTCTTCCTTCTTCTTCCTTCTTCTTCCTTCTTCTTCCTCTTCCTCTTCTTCCTCTCCTCCTCCTTCTTCCTTCCTCCTCCTCCTCCTTCTTCTTCTCCTCCTCCTTCTCCTTCTTCTTTTTATTTGAGCAATCTCAACACTGTGGTTGTGCCAGTTCACATACTCATCACCAATGAGTATGAGAAAGGTTCCTTTTCCCCTTCACCCTCACCATTTATTATTGGTTTATTTCTTGATGACAGCCATTATTTTTGGAGTGAGATGGAATCACAATGTTGTTTTAATTTCTGTGATAGTTGACTGTCAAGTTCAGTAAGAAATGCCCAGGTGAACTGGATCAGCATAGTTTTGGAAGTATTATTGTCAAAGTGCTATTAAAAAGAGAAATGAAGAAGGAAGGCTTGGCTCTGCTTCTTTGGAGGAGTTCCAGCCTTCACCTTCACCTTAGACATAATCTCCTGGTTTCCAGCACGGACTCTTCAGCCTCCAGTACAGATCCTTCAGCCTTCCACTGCAGACCCTTTGGCCTCCTGTTACAGGCTCAGATAGGACACTTCAGTGGGATTCAGGCCTTTGTCTGGATCCTTCAGATCTCCAGCTTGCATTCAGACCCTCTGTGCTTTTCCACACCTGCCAGTGCATGGTCACTGTAAATTCTCACGTGTTTGTATGTCTTGCATTAAATCTGTTTCTCTAGCAAGCACTGACTGATATGAATTGTATTTCTCAAATGACCAATGATGTTAAACATGTTTTTGTATATTTATCTGTGCTTTGTACTTCATCAAGAAAAGTCTATTCATTTCAGATGACCATTTCTATTGATAAATTTGGGTAGTCTTTTTTTTTTTAGTTCTTTATATTCTAGAAGTTAGTCCTGTCTGAGGAGTAGCCATAAAATTTTTTTTACCCATTCTGTGTGTTGTCTCTTCACTCTGTTGGTGGTTCCTTTTGCAGTGCAAAAATGTTTTAATTTGATGTGATCCCAGTTGTTGACTGTAATATTTCCTAAGAATCAGAATCTTGTTCATAAAGTCTTTGGCTACACCTGTTTCTTGCAGAGTTTTACCTATTCTTTCCATAGATAAAACTTCTCTGTTTTAATATTTAGTTATTTGACCCATTTTGATTTCAATTTAGTGTATGGTGAGAGATATGTGTCTAGGTTCAATTTTCAGTATAGGGAAAGCCAGTTTTCCCATCATCATTTTTAAAGGAGACTTTCTTTTTCCAGTGAAGATATTTGGTCCCTTTGTCAAAGATAAGATGGCTGAGTGTACCTGAAGCTGTTTCTGCATCTTCTGTTCTGTTCCATCGGACCTTGAGTGTGCTACTTTGCCAGTATTATGCTGGATTTTTAAAATTCTGGTACTTTGTAGTATAACTTAAAATCAGGGACTGTGATGCCCCCTACCTTGCTCTTGTTGCCCACAATTGCTATTCTAGGTCTTCACTGGTTCCAGATGAATTTTAGGATTATTTTCTCTAGTTCTGTGAAGTATGCTTTTAAGATTTCAATTGGGATTGCATTGAATCTATATAGAAGTTTTGGAAGTATGGCTATTTTGACAATACTGTATCTTTCTGCCCAGAAACAAAAGGTGTCTTTCACTCCCATCTGAGTGCCAATGAAGCCCAACCTGGTCTAGCTTCTGAGATTAGACAAGATCAGGCACATTCACACTGATCTCCACACTGATCTCCACACTGATCTACACTACTCTACATTGCCACTAGAAATGGAGAAGGGTTCTTTTCTCCCCACTGCCTTGCCAGCATATGTTGCTGTTGTTTTTGTTATAGCAACCATTCTTTGTTGAATGAGATGGAATCTCAGTGTTGTTTTTGTCTACATCTCTAGAATGACCAGTGATGTTGAACATTTCTTCATATGTTTCTTAGCTACTTCTGCTTCTTCCTCTGAACAGTATCTGTTCATTTCAGCCCATTTTTGAATTGGGTCTTTAAGTTCAGGGGGAGGGGCTGATTTTTAAAAGCTTTGTATATTCTAGATAGTAGGCCTTTGTCTAAGAAACAGCTGGCAAAAAGGTTTTTGTTTTGTTTTGTTTTGTTTTGTTTTGACACAGGGTCTCGCTTTGTAGTTCAAGCTGGCTCTGAGCTCACTATGTAGCCCAGGCAAGCCTCTAACTCAGCAATCCTCCTGCCTCTGCCTCCTGAGTGCTGGGATTACAGGCATGAGCCACCACACCCGGCACTTGGCAAAAAGTTTTGCCCATGTTATTGGTCATCTTTTTGCTCTGCTGGTGGTTTCTTTTGCTGTGCAGAAAATTTTTAATAGGATGAGATCCCATTTGTTGATTCTTTCTGCTAGTTTTTGTGCTATACAGGTCTTGTTCATAAAGCCTTTTATTGTGGCAATGTCTTCAAGAGTTGTACCTAACATGTTTTGCACCAGGTTTGGTGTTTCTATTTTAATATGTAGGTCTCTAATCCACTTTGATTTGAGTTTGGTACTTAGTGAAAAACATAGATGTAGCTTTAGTTTTTGTCAGGGTGAAACCCAATTTGTCTAGCACCACTTGTTAAAGAGACTATCTTTCCTCTATTGAGGATTTTTGGCTCCTTTATCAAAGAAGCAGTTTTTATCACAGTGGCTTTATAATAAAGTTTCAAATTGGGGATTGTAATACCCCCCACTGTGTCCTTGTTGCTTAGAACTGTTTTTGCTATTCTAGGTCTTTTCTGATTCCAGATGAATTTTGGATAATATTCTCTAGATCTGTGAAATATACCATTGGGATTTCAATTGGGATTGCATTGAATCTATATAATAGTTGTGGGAGAATAGCCATTTTTATGATGCTCATTCTTCCTACCCAGGAGCAAGGAATGTCTCTCCATTTCCTGAAAACTTCTTCTATCTCCTTTTTCAGAGTCTTGTAGTTTTCAGAGTAAAAGTCTTTCATCTCCTTTGTTAGACTGATTCCTAGATATTTCATTTTATTGGATGCTACTGTGAAAGGGATTGACTCCCCAATGTCTCTCTCAGTGAATCTGTTGTTTGTGCATACAATGGCTGTTGATTTTTGAGCACTGACCTTGTATCCAGCTACTTTATTAAATTTGGTAACTAACTCTAGCAGTCTTTTGGTTGAATTTATAGAATCCTCTATATAATCATGTCATCAATGAATAATGACAGTTTAACTTCTTCCTTACCTATCTTTATTCCTTTTATTTCTTTGTCTTGCCTAATTTCTGTGGCTAATGTTTCCACCACTACATTGAACAAGAGTGGTGACAATGACATCCTCATCTTGTTCCTGATTTTAGTGTGAAAGATTTCAGTTTTTGACCATTGAGGATGATGCTGACTGTTAGTTTCTCATAAATAGCTTTTATCAGTTTGAGATAAAGTCCATCTATTCCAATTTCCTGTAGAGTTTTGATCATGAATCAGTGTTGGATTTTGTCAAATGCCTTTTCTGCATCTATTGAGATAACTATAAGGTTTTTGTTCTTGAGTCTGTTAATATAGTGTATTACATTTATTGATTTACACATGTTAAACCACCTTTGCATCCCTGGGATAAATCCAACTTGATCAGGGTGTATGATTTTCTTAATAACCCTCTGTATTCTGTTTGCCAATATCTTACTGAGCATTTTTGCATCAATATTCATTAAGGAGATTGGCCTGTAGTTCTCTTTTTTGGTTGGGTCTTTTTCTGCTTTTGGCATCAAGGTAATGGTTGCTTCCAGGAATGAATTTGGGAACACTGTTTCCCTTTCAATTTCATTAAAGGGTTTGGGAAGTAATGACATTAACTCTTCTTTAAAAGTTTTGTAGAATTCAGCTGTGAAGCCATCAGGAGCAGGGCTCCAGGCTCTCCTTGAATTGAGTGTTTGGGATGAAAAGTCTACTATGATTCTGATGGGCTTACCTTTGTATGTGATTGTTTTCTTCTCTGGCTGCTTGCAGTATTTTGTTCTTTTTTGCATATCTGGAACCCTTATAATTATATGCCTAGGTATAGATTTTTTTTATATCATGACTATTTGGAGTCCTGTATGCTTCATATATCTGTGTGTTCAATTCTTTTCCTTTTCCTGTGATGTTTTCTGCCATTATCTCTGTGAGAAGATTTCTTTTATGTCTTTTGTGTTATCTCCTACTTCCTCAGTGACTCAATCGGTATTACATTATTCTTCTTTGAATCATCTAGGAGCTGTTGGATTGATTTCTCATGATCACTTTCCATTTTCCAAAAATTATGTCTTTCCTGTTCATTGGCTGCCACCCTGTCCTCTAGGTCTGAAATTCAGTCTTCTACCTGATTGATCCTACCCTGAAAACTTTCACTCTCTTTTTTAATTTTCTGGACCTGTATTTTTAGCTGTTTAAAAGGTTCTATTGCTTTTGCTATCTCAGATTCTATCATGTCCCTGGTCTCCTCTTTGGCTTTATTATTTCATTTACCTCAGAGAGTATCTCTGTCATCAACTCAGAAATCAGTTCTAATTTCCATTTTACTAGATCCACTTTTGTTACTATCTCTGAGAGTCCTGCTGATTGAGTTTCCATATGCTTCATTTCTCTTTTCCCTGATTTTCTCTGTGATGGGGATCTTTGCATCTGAGATTTTGAGTTTTCCCTTATTTCTGAGCCTTATTGGGTGATTTTGGCTCTATAGCTGGGCTGCTGTGATAGTATGTCCAGCCAAAAACCTAGCCACAGATTATATACAAAATTCAGGCATCACCCTTTGGAACTAAAAAGGTTACCAGGGAATTGGATGGTAGAGAGGAGAGAGAGAGAAGTTGGAAATAGAATTAGAAAATATATAAAGATTACAAGATACTAGGGGAGTCATAGAAGCTAGAGGACAAAAGAGACAAATGAGATAAATGTAAGACAGAATAGACTAACCAGCAGTAGGGCCACTAACATCTATATTCACCCTTCTGTAAAAAGTACAGAAGAGAGAGAAGGGAAGACTGTATGCATTAACTTAGGTGTCCAGATATTGACCAGAGAAGTGAAGGTGAGAAAAC
Source organism: Thryonomys swinderianus (assembly GCA_004025085.1). NCBI lineage: Eukaryota > Metazoa > Chordata > Mammalia > Rodentia > Thryonomyidae > Thryonomys > Thryonomys swinderianus. Next base: position 19,360 of record PVIC010009781.1, read on the forward strand.
TAAGGAAGAGTAGCACCAATAAGCACTGAAGGCACTATTTTCCCTCTCTTCAAAAATAAGGGTGATTGAGAGAGGAAAGAAAAATCCAAGTTTGGGCAGACAGCAGTAATATAGTAGAGGAGTAAAGAATAGAAGAGTACGGAGGGATTTTTTAAAAAATTTTAAAAACAGCTACATCATCAGAAAAACACATCAAAACAACACAAAAGATCAAAAAACAAGACAACATCAAAAAAACACAATAAAATAAAATAAAGTCTATTAACAACAAGTTGTCCTAGGTATGGACCCATTGATTCCTGAATTCTGCTGGGGAATTGCAGGGTTGAAAATTAAAAGTGCCCCACCCCGGAAGTGATCTGAACATCCTGCAGATGGCGCTAGGCCTAGAAACCCACCAATTGTGAAGTTCAGCTGAGTGTGCGTCAGTCCTTTCAGTATGGTGGGTGGAGGCTCCAACACAGCCACGTGGTGACAAACCCAGATGTGAAGCTGCCACTGTGGGAACAGTGTGTGTAGATCCTGTTGCTGTCACTCTTGGCAGCTCGGAAATGCCATCTGGGCGGTGCGACGTCTGTCCCTCAGAGCAGTGGGCGGGGCTTCCTTGCTTGACCACAACAATCCTTTGTGTTCTTTCTGGAGCCAAGTTAACAAGTGTTTAAAGCAGCAGCCCCTGTAGGCCCACAGGGCCTTGCTCCATGCTGTGAGCTGCTTCTTGGAGGTAGTCTGTGGGCCGACAGTCTCTTCATGTGGTGGTCTCTGAGGTCTGGCCCCCCCACACACACACTGAGAGTCCTGGCTTGGGGAGAGGGGCGTGCTCACCCCGTCGCTCCCTCTTTGATTTTCTTTTGCTCTCTTAGATACTTCCCTCAGATCTTTTTTTTATTTATTTGTTCCTTTGTTTCAAGAGGGAAAAATTCCCTGCTCTTCTACCCGCAGCTGCTATATTTTGGCTTGGAAGCAACAAACTACAGAGAGGGAGAGCCTAGGTTTGTTACCTCTCCACCATCTTCCCGGAATTCCTCATTCCTTTTTTTCCTTTCTCTTGTCTAATTGCTATGGCTAATGTATCCAGCACTACATTGAAAAGGAGTGGTGAGAGTCGACATCTTTATCTTGTTCCTGATCTTAGTGTAAAAGTTTTCAGTTTTTGGCATTTAGGATGATGCTGACTGTTGGTTTCTCATAAATAGCTTTTGTTAGGTTGAGATAAAGTTCATATATTCCAATTTTCTGCAGGGTTTTGAACAAGAATGGGTGTTGGACTTTGTTGAATGCTTTCTCTGCATCTATTGAGATGGCCATATTGTTTTTGTATGAGAGTATGTTAATATAGTGTATTACATTTATTGATTTACATATGCTGCACCATCCTTGCACTGCTGGGATGAATCCATCATGGTCAGGGTGTATGATCTTCTTGATCATTCTTTGTATTCTGTTTGCTCATATCTTATTGAGAAATTTTGCGTCCATGTTCAGTAGGAAGTTTGGCCTGTAATTCTCTTTTTGGTTGGGTCTTTCACTCTTTTTGGAATCAGTGTAATGGTGGCTTCCAGGAATGAATTTGGGAGTACTGCTTTCCTTTCAATTTCACTAAAGAATGTGAGAAGTATTGACATTAACTCTTCTTTAAAAGTTTTGTAGAATTCAGCAGTAAAGTCATCAGGACTGGGTTGTTGTTTTTGTTTGTTTGTTGTTTCTTTGTTGAGACAGAGTCTCAGGCTGGCCTTGAGCTCACTGTGTGGCCCAAGCAAGCCTCAAACTCAGCAATCCTCCTGCCTCTGCCTCCCAAGTACTGGGAATATGAGCCACTATGCCCAGCATTGTGGTATGTGGTACTGATTGCTCGTGGGCACCACTCCCCGTATCATTGTATGTGGTTACTGGGGATCAAACTCAAGACCTTGTGCTTAGGCAGGTGCCAGAAACATTGAGCTAAATCTCCAGCCCCAGTAGTTTTTTTAAATTACATTTTCAATTTCACAGATTGATATTGGGGTGTCTGACTTTTTATATCTTCTTCATTCAACTTTGGAAGTTCATATGTATCTAGGAATCTATCCATTTCTTCTACATTTCCCATCTTACTGGAGTACAAATTTTCAAAGTAGCTGCTTATCTTCTGGACTTCTGCTGGATCTTTGATGATTTCCCCTTTCTCATTTCTAATAGCATGGATTTGAGCCTTTTCCTTCCTTAGTTTGATAAGGTTAGCTAAAAGTATGTCAATTTTGTTTATCCTTTCAAATAACCAACTCTTTGATTTGTTGATTGTTTTGTATCATTCTCTTAATCTCCATTGCATTAATTTCTGCCCTGATCCTTATAATTTCTTCCCTCATATGAGCTTTGGGTTTGTCTTGCTCTTTTTTTTTTTTTTCTAGTAGCTGGAGGTTCATCATTAGATTGTTTGAGTTTGCTCTGTTTTCCTGGTTTAGGCATTCACTACTATTAATTTCTCTGACAGAACTGCTTTCACTGTGTCCCATAAATTCCTGTATGTTGTACTGGTGTTATCATTTAATTGTAAAAGCTGTTTAATCTCTTCTCCAATTGTTCTGTAACCCATTGGTTGCTCAGGAGAGCAACCGTTCAATATGCATGTGTCTGTGAGGATCTTGAAATTTCTCTTGCTATTGTGTTCGAATTTCAAGACACTATGGTCTGACAGGGATCTTACAAGGGGTAACTTCAGTTCCTTTGCATTTACTTAAACATGCTCTATGATCTAGCGTGTAGTCTATTTTGGAGAATAACATGTGCAGCTGAGAAGAATGTATATTCTCACTTTATGGAGTGAAATACTCTGTAGACATCTATTAAGTCCATTTGTAGGATTTGCTTCTTAGTCCATTCTGCCAATTTGTGAATTTTAATTAGTGCATTGATGCCATTAACATTAATGGTTATGACTGATATGGACTGATTTAGCCCTGTCATGATGTTTTCAAGTTTTTGCTCTTTAATTCTTTGCTTTTGCCCCTTTCCATTCAGTTTATTTCCTTGCCCAATGAGTTCATTCTGTTGGGTGTCATGAAACTGGGACATTTATTTTCTTTTTCTAAGACAGTTCTTAGAATATTTTGGAGTGAAGATTTTGGTTTTTGTGTAGTGTTCTTTGTTGTGAAAGAATCCTATTTCCCTGTTGATTTTGAAGGACAGTTTTGCAAGATACATCAATTTATCTTGGAGGTTGTTTTCTTTTAGGGCTTAAACTACTTCAGTGCAGGCTCTCCTTGACTTGAATGTTTGTGTTGAAAAGTCTTCTGTGATTCTGATGGGCTTTCCTTGCTATGAAACTTGTTTCCCTTCTCTAATTGCTTTCAATATTTCATTCTTCTGTTGAATTTCTGAGTTCTTGATTATTATGTGCCAAGGTGTAGATTTTTTTTTTTTTTGCTTTTTCTTGCTTTTTGGAGACAGGGTCTCACCTTGTAGTTCAGGCTGGCCCTGAGCTCACTATGGAGCCCAGGCAAGCCACCGCGAACTCAGCAATCCTCCTGTCTCTGCCTCCCGAGTGCTGGGATTACAGGCGTGAGCCACCACATCCGGCAAGGTGTAGATATTTTTTTAAAAATCGCAGCCATTTGGAGTTCTATATGCTTCACCTATCTGTATGTCAAATTCATTTCCTTTCCCTGTGAAGTTTTCTACCATTATACCTCCAAATAGTGTTTTATATCTTTTGCAGTAGCTCCTATTTATTTACTGATTCCAGTCAGTCTTATGTTATTCTTCTTTGCTGGGTTGATTTCTCATGGTCACTTGCTTTTTTCCATAAATTATTCCTTTCCTGTTCATTGGCTGCAATCCTGTCTTTCATGTCTGATATTTGGTCCTCATATTAATTCATCCTATTTTGCAAACTTTTGTTGTGTCTTTCATCTCCTAAAAATTGGTTTGAAGCTGTTTAATAGATTCCTTTATTTTTGTATGCTGAAATTTTATTATGTTCCTGATCTCTTCTTTAGTGTTATTAATCATATCTTTGACTATGGATATGTTTTTATCTGAAAAATTATTTCTGATTCACTTGTATAAGTTTGCCTTTTGTTACTAGCTCAGCTAGTCTTGATGATTGAGCTTGGTTTGTTCTATTTCCCTTTTCTCTGGACTCCCCTGTGGTGATGATAATCTTTGTATCTGAGTTTTTAAATTTTTTCTCATTAATGTTTTTCTGCTGTCACTGATACTTTGGGTTTAATTCCTGGACTGCTGTCTGGGTAATGTTTGTAGAAGTTTCTTTCTTCATAATATTTAGAAGTTTTAGGAGATGGCTACTGCCTTGACTATCCTCCTTGAATCTGTAATGGCCCTTAAGTGATCTCAGTTCTGGCACACATGGAAGGTAGTTAAGGAGAACAATCATATCATCTTACTTAGAATAATATGGTCAGTATCATCATCAGTACCAAACACAGCACAGGAAATGACAAAATATAGCAATTACTATTCTAATACCTTTAACCTCATGAGGTAGATCTGTGACCACATTCCAAAATTTAGAATTAACCAGAAATATGTTTACAACATACATGCCCTTCAATATAGCAGCATCATTCTTTGGGTATAAAGGGTCACCAGAAAGTTGGGCGGTTAGAGAGACAGAAGGAGAGGGAGAGATTAGAAGTAGGGCTAAAGGGAGTATAAAGATCACAGAAATTCCAGGAGGCTAATAGACGATAGAGGTTAAAAGATACAGAAGGGACAAATACAAAACCAAATAGAATAACAACAGCAGGACCACTAGAAACTCCTTCACCCTCCTATAATAGTACAGAAGAAAGAGAAATAGTAGGGAGGGCTGAAATTCATTAACTTCAGGAACTGTTAGTGACTAGGGGAAAAGAGGATAAAAGAACAAAAGAACAATAGTGGTACCTAGTAGAAACAGGCTAACTGATACTGTTTTCCCTCTCCTGTAAAAATGAGAGCAGTTGAGAGAAGAAAACAAAATGAAATTAGACAGATTGAAAAATAGAGAAGTAAAGGATGAAAGAGAGGTTAGAAAAAAGAAAGAAAAAAGACAGCAGCAACAGAAAAGCAAAGTCAAAAACACTAACTAAAGGACCCTTCAAGCCATGGATCTGCTGTATCCTGTAGACAGTATGGATAGTAGCATCCAGAGCACAATTGTAGTCACAGGGATTCAGCTGTAGCCCAATGAGATTCAGACTGGGTTCAGGCTAAAATGACTGAGTTGAACTCAATGAACTCCTGTAGGCTTGAACTCTGCAAGAGTCTAGGGTCCTGTAGCTGGGGCCAACTCTAAAAACTCACCAATGGGTGTAGTCAATAGGTTTTCTTGACTCTCCCAGGAGGTACTTTCTTGATGTGGTGCACAGGGCAGAGTAAGGAACCAAAGGCCTCTGCCTAAATCCAGCACAGCTTTCCCCATTTACTCAGTGTGTGCAGACAAGTAGATGGAATCTGTGGAGCTCCTTCCCATGCACCAGTCCTGTGAGAGGTAAAGGCCCAAGAACTATGGATAGGTGAGCCAGGTTATCATGCCACAGGCCTGCCAAGGAAGCTGCAGCACTCATTCAGTGTGTGCAGACAAGTAGATGGAATCTCTGTGGGCTCTTCCTCCTGCACTGATCCCTCCTATCAGTTTGTTTCTTAACCAATACATGATGACCTTTTTTGCATCTTTTGATCAGGTATGTTTTGAAGTCTACTTGGAATACTGGATAGCTGTATCTGCTATTTTGGAGCTTTTGTTGCATGGCACATTATTTTCCATCCTTTGATTTTTTAGTCAATGAGTTTCTTTCATGGGTTAAATGTATTTTCTGTATATGGCATATCATTTTGTTTCTTCTTCTATTCTGCCAGTTGGAGTCTTTTGATTAGGGAATGAGATTATTCACGTTGATAGTTATTACTTATAGGTGTTGACTTATCCTTGTTGTCTTATTGGTGTATTGCTGATTCCCAGTCTTTCTCTTCTGCTTAACAGCTACCCTACCCAGTATATTCATTGTTTTAAAACTTTTGTCATTCATTTCTCTTGTAGAATGTCTTTCAAAATTTTTTGGAGTGCTGTATTTGTGGCTAAGAATTTCTTTAGGTGTTTTTATCATGAAAATACGTCTTCCTCCATTTTGAGAGACAGTTTTGCAGAATGTATCAATCTGGATTGGAGATTGTTTCCTTTTAGGGCTAGAAATTCTTTAGTCTACACTCTCCTGGCCTCTAAGATTTGTGTTGAGAATTCTACTATAGTTCTAATGAATTTTCCTTTATTTAAATGATCACAGGAAAGAACAAATAAGAAAAAGAAGATAAAGAACAAAATACAGAAAATAAAAGAAAGATAATAAGGAGAAGAAAAATGTTGAAAGGGAGAAATAGAAAAGAAACTAAATGAAAGGGAAATAGAACCCCCCCAAAAAAACTAACAAAGGAAAGACAGAAATAAAAAAAAGGTTGAACTAAGGAAAAAAATTTCTGTGTTTTTAATGAGTTGTTTCTTTCCAAGATCTACAGTCCTGGGATTTAGCCAGACATGATTTTTTTTCTGTCTAGTTTTAGGGTCTATGGGCTTTTGAAGTGTCCTCCCTGCCCCAGGATGTCCTCTATCGATTCATCCCAAATCATGATTATTGGCTAAGCTAATGCATGTTTGTGCTCCTTTTGTAGGAGGAAAACACAATCAGTCTTCTGGTCTTTGATGGATGTAGGTCATAGGGCAGGGATTCAAGTGTATTGATGGACTTGATGATGACAATCACAGCGTCTGGTTACTCCTTTCTTTTCCAGGCATTGCCCTCAACCAGAATCAAGTCAGTTGGGTAGTCCTTGCCTTTGCTGACTTGTGCCTATGGAAAACAAAATGTACAGACATCTTGGAGTTGGTGCATAGTGAAGCCTTTTCATCAGAGGAACATTGCATATTCAGTTCAGGACTGCTTGCTCATCTTGGGGCACTGCACCTAGTATGAGCCTGTTGCATGTATGGGATAGTGTTCTAACACTATTGGTTTGCCTCAGTGATGAGAGGAACACTGGGTTTCCAGCACTGGCCTCCTCATTTTGGGGGTTGCCTTGCATCTGGCCCAGCCTCAATTCTTGTATCCAACCTGTTTTTCCCTAGAGTGCTGGAATTTATACATCATAAAAGCACAAGCACATAGGATGGTGAGGTGGTGCAGAAGAGCCATTCACTCATGAACTAGCTGTCTATAAGGATGCTGATAACGTATCTAATGGCCGGACCCAAATGTCCTTCTCAGTGCTGCGTTTCACGGGGGAAATATTTGTGTTGCTGCTTGTGGTCGCACCTCCTTGGAAGTGTTATGCAACTCTTCTCTGTCTAGGGATTGATGCTTTCCTACAAGTTTGCCTGGCAAGTCAAGTCTAATCACTAGAATTCCAATAATTCCCCTTCTTATTATGCATCTTCAACTCTCCCTCAAAGTGAATCTCAATTAAAAGTGTAGAAAATCTCTCTTCCTTTGTGTATGTGGTACAACTTCCTTTCTATGCCTTGACTTCCTGGTCAGTCTGAAAATAGCATTCATGAACAAAACCAAAAATACTCAATGATTTTCCACTTTGCCCCATTTTCCCCATGAGGATAGGTTCATATTCTTTTATTTGAGTCAAGTGAGAGATGAGAGAGGGTGGGGATTAAAGAATCCTGCCACAGAAGACAGGAGCAAAGTAGAAAAGAGATGAAGGGATTGTTTTTTGAAATTTAATATTATTTTCTTCCTTGGTTTGTGAGAGTACTACGTTTTCTAACCACATACAAGACATATTGATTTTGCTGCTAATGATTGTTTATTCATTCACTCATTCGTTCATTTTTTGGAGCAGGACAAACATGCTAGAAAAGGAGAGAGCTTATTCTTTCATGCACAGAAAGTGGAGGCATGTGTTCACTCTGCAGGGTGGCTTTTTAAGGAAATCATTGTGGAGAGGCTACACCCATGTGGTAGAACCATAGAAGAACTAGCAACTTCTAAAGGTTTTCATTGCACAGGTCATAGCCCCGGCAGCACCTGAAGTTCACCACATAGTTGCTCCATGTTACATTTTCCACATTAGCACAGTTCTTTAAGCAGCCCATGAAAGTTAACCAGTGGGTACCATTCCCTGTAGAAGAGAGGAGAAAAAAATCAGAAAGGCTGGTCCTGACATTTCTGCAAACGACTTTCTCTCCAGACCACCTAAGTATCTAAGAATGACCTTGTGAAGTTCAGAAGCTGGTTACTCAAATGTGCAGCTCAGGAATATCTTACAAATTGGGGGAATCCTCCCCAAAACGTGATGATGGAGCAGCAATTCAGAAATTGCCAAAGTTTGGGCTTCCTCTTGATAATCTTCACAGGGATTACATAGAACAGATGGTGGGAAATGAGATTGTTTTCCAGTCTTAACTCATCAGGTGCCATATAGTCAGCCTCTTGCTCACACTGACCCACCCCCGCATTTCCAGTTTGGCACCATCCACATGGAAGTCCAGGTGGGCACAAAGACAAAAAATCCCTCCTTCATTCTAGCAACTAGCTCTTTTCCAGGGAGCACAGTGTACCTTTCCCTTTACCACAGTTAAATCTGCTCTGTTTCCTCAGTTTCTCAGAAAAATTGTTGTCTTAGTTACATATCCTGCCCCTGGTATCACTTTTTCTGCATTATGATATACGATGTGATTAAGACAAAGCATGAGCCTGCCTGTGGTATGGTAAGTGAGACCCTCTCTTATCACAATAGGCCACATGTGCTTTCTGCTTCATCTACTCCTCTTACTTTTCATAGCTCACACCTTACTTTTGAAAATCTTTCCAACTGTGCAGGCCTCTTCTAAAGTTGCCAGGCATTTCCCGCTTCCTCTAGAACAATTTTCTCTGGGGAATTGTAGATGGCACATCCTACGTTGAACAGTTTTCTTACCTTGATCAGAGAAGGGAAAAATAGAAATGAAAGAAGATAACATTGAAAGAAACTGTTTCCCCTTTTGAGTTTGAAATCCAGTTAGAGCCCAAAGGATTTCCCAGAGCTCCATGCAGCATGAAGACCAGCCTCTAGTAAAATGGGCTGAGCCAGGAGAGTGACTTCAGTTTGTGGTCTCAGAAGTTTAGCTTGAAAAATAGGACTGGAAAGAATGAAAGGAGAAAGGATATGAGAAAGAATCGTCATCAACACCTGGAGGACACACTAGAAAGTGAAATAAATAGAACACAGACATGCAAATACCAGATCTTTTCTTTGATATAAGCACCTGTAGAGGTAAAGGGGCTCTAGAATGTATGATAGTTTTTGTAATATCCAAAAGGAATTTGGTGTGGGAACGTAATGAGGGAAAGGAATAAATATGATTCAGAAAAAAAAAGAGTATGTATATAGGAGGTAGGGAGGGGGTGGGTGGGCAGGGATGTGAGCAAAAATGAGAATTGACCTGTATCACATTTTGGTACAAATTCCCCAATGTTGTGTGTGATTGTGAGCTGTGTATATAATGTACCAATAAAGCTTACTGAATGATGAAAAAAAAAGAAGCGTCATCAAGAATCAAAGGATCATACTCACCTTCACTAAAAACATTTTCATGGTTCAAGCTGGAAAAAGAGAAATAAATCCACAATTTTGCTGAAGTTTAGCCCTTACCAGATTCTTAAAATCTCTCTTTAGAGCCTGTTTTTCTCTTTTAGTAGGGGTCATGCCATGTGCTTTCTGTCCCCTCAAAGCTTAATTACCCATTTGTGGCATCTTGTAACTTTTTTCCTTCTAGTTCCTTCACATTTCCAGGCTTCTCAGATCTCCCTACCCATCCTACAGATTGCCTCATAGACCAGAAGGAAAAGAATAAGTAGATATTTTCTTGTTTTGATTGTTTTGTGCCTCATTCTTTTTTGTTTGTGTTTTGGTTTTTCTTTTTTCTTTTTATCTTTTTTTTTTTTTTTGAGACAGGGTCTGGCTTTGTTGTTCAGACTGTCCTTGACCTCATTATGTAACCCAGACTAGCCTCAAATTCTCAGCAATCCTCCTGCCTCTGCCTCCTGAGTGCTGGGATTACAGGCATGAGCCACCACTCCTGGCATTGTGTTATATGGTACCAGGGATCGAACTCAGGACCTTGCACTTTCCAGGCAGCCTCCCGAACCACTGAACTAAATCCCTGGCCTATAACTCATTCTTTCCCCCCCCCCAGTGGACCCTATATAGTGTTCTTACCTGGATATGCCTGTAATCCCAGCACTCAGGAGGCAGAGGCAGGAGGATTGCTGAGAATTTGAGGCTAGTCTGGGTTACATAATGAGTTCAAGGCCAGTCTGAACAACAAAGCCAGACCCTGTCTCAAAAAAAAATTCTGACAGTTGGGACAATCACCTGAAATTTATAGAGGTGTTATGCTTTATATTTAGATATCCAAGTCTGAAAGGTCAACATTTCAGTTCTCCCTATGCTTATTTTCTTGGACTTCATATCTCTTGCCTAGTGAGTTGCTCCTAAATTAATTTTTTCAACCCTAAAATCATCTCCCATACCAGCTCCATCCTGCTGGAAGAAGTTTCTGAGTTTTGAAACTCAAGATCTTTTCTGGCTGCCTTTCAACCCCTAGTTCCCACCCTGCCCTTCTTGTTTCCTCCCCCACCTTCCTCTTATCCATTTCTACTTACCCTTAAATCTTTCTCCAAAGGACCCAGATAGTACTGTTGGGGGGAAAAGGTATAATCTCTGAAGACCTTGTTTTCTAAACCCCATCTCACAGCTTTTATCAAAATCTTCTCAACTGCTTGATAACCCACCTATTTCCTCCTGTAAAGGGAGTAATTTGCTTTTATTAAGGTCTACCTCAGATTGTAGGTAGAAGGCATGGCACAGAGTGACAGCCCATCACGCTGTGTCACCATAGAGGCCCTCTGTCTTGGCAGCTCTGACTCACTCCTGAATCCTGGACACAAATTACAAACTCTCAACCCTAGGGACTCACCCCTAAAGCAGCAGAACATGATGAGAGGTCCCAGCAGGAGGGGCTTGTCCATTTGGGAGGGAGAGAGGACCAGGTGAGGGAAGCTTCAGGAGTATCTATTTATACACCCTCAAGGCTTGGCTTTCTCAGCAAGAGTTAGGGGTGGGGACACTGTGGAAGTCTCTGAAAAGCATTCCCTGCTCTAGGTAAGCCAATGATTGTATAATCTCTCTTCTTGACTACTTGGGGAAAGAGGGAATGACTAGAAAAGTCCTGGAGCTGGTTTATTCAATCCCTGGTTCTTGAGAGCTTTGATGCCTAGTTTTACGGTCTTTGCTGCCACACACTGTCACGGAACACAAGGATAACTTAGGGCAGGCTTCAGTGAACAATATGAAGGTGACCATTTGAAGTTGAAGAAATACAAATACAAATGATGAAACTGCTGGTAAAAAGAAGGCTGGAAACAGCTTAAAATAATACTTCTGGAAATGGAGAAGGGAGGAGTGGAAATATTAAATATTAGGCTCAGAGGACTTGAGAGAGAACGTTAACAAAGGGAGTGGATTTTCTCTCTGCTAGTCATCTCGGAAGGAAGCAGGGCCTGAGGTGAAGCTAAGAAGAGAAATGCTCCCCTTCCTTGGTGGTCAAGATCAGACTTCAGTTAGGAGATAGAAATTTACGACGACCTCTGGAGGGAGAAGAACTTGTCCTTGCCACTTGAGGTCAAGCTAGATTATTAGGTAGGAAAGTGGCTGAATATAATCTTCCATGGAGGTGACCAGCCTGTAGATTTCAAAAAGAGCCATATCTAGCATCTTGTTCTAAACTTCCTGTCATTTCCTCTAGGCTTTTCTTTGCCATCTACAGACTACAGTGAGAGTCTAGCTAAGTCTCTGCTTTCATTGCAAGGATCTGACAGTCGGCACATTGGGCAGAACACCTGGGAAGAAACAGGTGCAGCAGGGCACAGTGTGATCTGTAGCAAGGTGGGATAGTGGTCTGAGGTAGAGGTTCGCTAAATAGTGGGGAACAAGAAGAGTGGAAGTACTTATGGATCCATGACACTTTGGAAGTTGTTCTCATATTCCATTGGTGCAAGCTGCTATTGCAAATACAGCATGAAGGAAGAAAGCTATTCCCTAGTTAACTACTTACCCATGAACACTTCCTGTCCGGGTAAGCTTTGAAGTGTCACAATTAAGTATTCATACAGTATACACACTCATGGACACACATGCACACACATAGGTACATGCACGTACATACAGCAGCACTGATTTTTGCACTGCATGTATTCATCAGCAGACTTCTCCCTTTCCTTTTTCTCACTGCCCTGAACTTTGGCATCTTCTCTTTCACATTTACTTTCTTTTATCCTCTTTTCCTCTCAAGAATACCATATTTAAGGCCTTGCCCAATGGCAGCAGTTGAGAAAAGAGGAAAGGTTTCTTACCTGCCTTGCCAACAAATGCCATGACACTGTCACATCACTTTGTTCACAGTTCAAATTTTATTTCCCCAGCCTTACTGATCCACCTGGACTCTTTGTAATTGAATCCTATTTTATTAATTTGTTTGTCTTTTAAAATCCCCTCCAAAATTATACTCTATGTCTTAACACATGATTTCCTTACTGGGGCCAACTCTGTTCCTAGATGGTTTAATTCCTTTTCTTTTCCTTTCAGGCATTTGATAGTAATTTTATGTTATAAATTTTATCTCCTTGAATAAAAGCATTCAGAAACTCATTTTCCATATTTTTGAGCCATATTTAAGTCTGTAAGATTCTTAATTCATGAAGTTCCCCTTTCCAACATAGGCTTCTAATGGTAACAATCTGCCTAAAACAGTAATCTCTGAATTACATTTCAACTTTAAGTGCAACAAAGTAGTTAATTATGACCCTCTGTGTGTAATTAGGTGAACTGTGGATTGTGGGCTAAGATCTTTCACTCGCATCTCCAATATAGTTATGCAAGTCAATAAAATAGATAATTTTTGGGTGAAAATTCACTTTCCATTGAATTAATATTCTTATTATTTAAAAAATAGATCTCCTCCTCACAGGTAACACATAAAACCTCACTGAGTTTTACTGGCAATTGAAACTTTTCCACCTAATGAACTTTTTGAATCAAGACTGGTGGTATGAGGCAGGATTTGAGAGATCTCAGTGTAAGTGGACCCTCAGGGGGGCAGGTAAGCAGGGTAAACAAGAGGAAATCAGTTGCTGTTCCAATGCACCAGCAATTGACCTTGGACTCCTAGAGATCCTCTGTTAACCACAGGCCTTGAAGTAATGACCCAGAGGAGAAAGAACAGCTTCTTCTGCACTGAGGTTTGAAGCAGTGATCAGATCAGAACAGTCTGTCTCTTCTTGCCTCAGACAAATGAACAGAACAACCGTAGGCGGTAAGACCTAGCAGAAACCAGAGTTCTACCTTCCCAGAGGGTATGAAAGAAATGGAGAAAACATGTAGACAGTACGTGAAATCTGAGAAAGACTGTATGAGAAGTGTCTCTGGGGAGTCTTTACACGAGGTAGTCAATAATTTGTTCATTGTTCCTATTATACCATAAAGATTACATAAAATTTCCTGCAGTTTCAATATGCTGTATCAAAAAATCTAGCTATAACCTAAGTGCTCTTTCAAGTGTGACCTCAGCTATGAATTTGAGAGCCTCCATTACTCTCCAGGGTAAATTACCAATACGTGAAGGCCACAGTGAGAGATCCCCAACCTGCCAGCACTGCCCAGGTGGCACACACCTGGCTAAGTTTGCTACAGACCTTTCAGATGTATCTTTCCTGGTGATTAAAACAAACTCTCTATGTTCAGAATTCGTCCTGAGCATCTCCCCTAAGCGATAAGGCCCTTGCTACTTCACTGGTGTGTAAGGGGTGTGTTTATATTGGTGAAATATAATATACCTACCATAAAGGGCATAAAACATAAATACATATCTCAAATTATTTTAAATTGTATAACTCTCAACCAAATCAGAGTACTGAAAGTTGAACAAACCACAGAAAGCTCACTAAAGCAAGTTCTCCTTTCTAACTTCACCCTCTTTTCCTCACCTTCAGTAAGAGTTATACTTTCTTTTATGGAATATAGCCATTGTATTATTTTTATAGTTTTACTAAACTACATTTTGCTTGTTTTGAATACTGATATAAACAGAACAATACAGTATGCTTTCTATATGTTGCTTATGGGATTACATAGAGATTTATTTTTCCCTTTGCAATATAATGTTTCTTTATAGGAATATCATGGCTGAGAACTTTCCAGCACTCATGGAACATGTCAGCCCAGAAATTCAAGAAACTCCCCAAACCCCAAGCTCTCTATTTGCTCAGACCACAGACTCCCTGCATTGCATACCTCCTTAGTGCTTCAGTCTGGGACCCTGTAACCCTGAACTCCACAATCTTCTCTGTAATCAAACTTCCTACATGTGCAAGAGTGAGTCCAGCTGTTATTACTAAATCCAAAGGACACAGGAATGTTATTTTTGGTTAAGCAGTGCCTTTGGTACTTAAAAAAATTACCTAAAAAGCATTACCTACAGATAGCAAGAATGGTCCCCAAATTCAGTGTCAATTGAAGAAACTAGTTAAAATACAGCTTCAAAAGTGCCAATAGGTTAGTCTTGTCCACAGAGAGATTAATAAAGAGGAAAAGAGGACCCTGGGGATTTAGCTCAAG
>PVIC010009781.1:34096-44884 GCA_004025085.1 Thryonomys swinderianus
GAAGAAGAAGAAGAAGAAGAAGAAGAAGAAGAAGAAGAAGAAGAAGAAGAAGAAGAAGAAGAAGAAGAAGAAGAAGAAGAAGAAGAAGAAAGAAGAAGAAGAAGAAAGAAGAAGAAAGAAGAAGGGAAGAAGCTCACTGAGTGAATTTGTGAATTGGTCAGTATACAAAGAACTTTGGATAAATAAAATACAAGTTGTAACTACATCTCATGTAACTACTGTTCTGCCTATTATCAGAGATAATATAGTATTTCATACAAAAGGAATTAAACACTTTTGGGTCTAGCTTCTCTTAGTCAGCATGATTTCATCCTAGAGAAAGGAAAATATGTATTCACACAAAAGCTTGAAACAGAATGTTCATAGTAGTTTTATTTGTAATTGTCCTAAACTGGAAAAGATACTGATTTTCCTTAGAAGATTAATGGGTAAAGAAACTATTGTACATATTTATACTGGAGTGTTATTCACAGCAATAAAAATGAGCTCTTGATACATATTAGAGTTGGGTGGCTTTCAAGAATATTATGTCAAATGAAAAAATTCAATTTCAACACATTATGTACTATGATTTCACTCATGTGATATTCTCAGAATGATAGAATTATAGTAGTGTCAAAATGGTCCTCAGTAAGCTGTAGGGTTACAAAGAGAATCTAATGCAAGGGGAGAGTTTGAAAGAGTTTCTTGGTGGTGATGAGTAGTTACATATCCTCCTTTGGGAAGATTTATATCACACATATGATAATATTTCATTGTAATATACACTAAAAAAGTGCAAGTCAAAACTGATGAAATTCAAATAATGTTTGTAATTAACAATATTGTATCAATGTCCATTTTCTGGTTTAGAAACTGTACTGTTTATCAAAGATGTATCATCAGGAAAACTGGGTAAAACATAGAAGCTATTTTTTTGCAACTTGCAATTTTAAACTATTTCAAAATAATATTTTTCTAATATTTTGATTTTTTCTGAATCTCTAGGTGTAGGACAAATTAATGTATTTATATGACTGAATTTTTCAGTCAGTATTCATATTATTTTTCTCTTTATTTTTAGATCTCATTGACTTTTCTTAATTATTCAGTTTTGTCCTTAGAGAAGTTATGTAACTTGTGTTAGATTTGTTCCTAGATACTGTGAACACTGTTCCAGGAAAAGCCAGGGGCTAGAGGAAGGGAACACCTTCTTCTTAGTGCCCTGAGGTGGTTTTGATGATCAAAGTGCAGAGAAGAGGCAAAATGCTCAGTCAGGTGAGAGGAGGGAACACAGAGCCCTCGGACATGCAACACTAGGACTCAGCAGCACTCAGAAGTGGGTGGAGATGGAGGAGGCCACCCCCACATTTAGAAGACAAGAACATTCTCAAGAAAAAAAAAAATCCCCAGCTGTTTGTAACTTCAGAGTCTCAACACGTCAAAATGTTGAAAATCCAAGATTAGAAACAAAAAAAACACAAAATGTTCTCTTTGTCTTAGAAATTTCTTAAGCGTTGTATAGATATGTGCTCTCAGAAGGTGAACTTCTTTTTAAAGATGATGTCAGGAATGGAAACCAGGGCTTTCTGCGTGGTAGGCAAGTACTTTACTACTCAGCCATATCCTCAACCTTAGAAGTGAGCTTCACTTTTGAGGTAGTGGGGATTGAACCCCAGGGACTTCCCACTGAGCTATATCCCCCAGATCCCTTAATCCTTTATATTTTTCAGACAGGGTGCCCCTAAGTTGCCCAGGGCGTGCTGAAAATTGGAGTTCTCTGCCTCCATCTTCCAGAGTACTGTGGATACAAGAATTTGTCACCAAGCTGGTGAAAGTGAGATTCTTGAAAATCTCCATGTTCTCATTTTGTCCCAGAAAACCCTCTCCCACAACGAGAGGTCTAGAATGCAAGTCAAAGGCACTCTTACTAGAACTCTTGTCTTGAGCTCCAAAGAACTACCCAGGTCTCCATAATTTCAAAATTAGTGAAATAGTCAAAACATTAATATTGCCAGTCGAATGGGCACGAGCTATGATGCATTTTTAAATTATCAAGTCATTCTGACTCTCACTACTTGCCAGGGGTTAAGTATGCTGTTTCCTTTTCCACCTGCTACCATTCATTGCTACCACCCTGGCTTTATAAGGTGTGCCATGGCTTACATATGGTTTAAGATGTGCCTTAAAGGTTGTGTGCTCAATGAGATGATGTGCAGATGGTGGGACCTACTGGAGATGCTGCCTTTGCCCTTAAAAGCAATGAATGTAAATCTTGAGAAATGAATTCATTCTCTAAAAAATCAACTTTTATAGAGTGAGGCCATCTCCAACCTGTGCTCCCTTTCTGTTTCTCTTTCATGCAGTAACAGAACCAGGAGTTCCTTGCCAGGACATTTTGGTGCCATCCTATTTGGGCCCTCTTGTGACCAGAGTTCTGAGTCAAGTAAATTCTTTTACTTTATAAAGTACCCAGCTGTAGGTATTTTGTTAAACAACAGAATGTGGGCCACTGGAGGATATTGTGATAGTGCTCACTTTGTGCCTTTCCTGTGATTCTGATATCCTCCATTCTTCTGCATTGTTCTTCAGAAGAGAATTAGCATAAGTATCCATTTATTCAGGAAGTTTCTTAACAGCAGCTAAGTAATAATACAGGCCACATTCTGAAAACCACACAGAGAAGTCTGCACTCATTTGGTACAGCCAAACATGACAGCTAATAATAACAGTACTGATAGGTTGAGTTTCAGATTTTCTTTTTAGTACTGAAAACCTGAGACTGTGTAGTTTATAAGACTTGCTCAGTTTTTGGCCTTTCTGCCCCATTATATCTTCCAGTTATGTCATCTTGTAGCTCTAAAGACCTTCCACTGATGAACCACACATTTTTATTTTCTTCCCTAAAATGTCTTCTGAGATTCAGACTACCTTCCTTTCACCTTCACTTGAATAAGTACCTCTCTGGACTCTGGATCTCCTTGGTGAGTTACCATATGTCCTATGAGGCGAGGAGAAATTTGGATGCGGCAACAGTCAGGATGTGTCTAGGTACTTTATGCATGCCCATCCCCCTACCTCAAATTAGGTGTAAGACTGGAAGTTTGTATGGTGTGGTCACAGAGGCACAGGACTCAGAGTGCTCGGTACCCTCAGTCAAACTTTCTATTATGATTACTACCTAAATAGTCTCCCCAAAATTCATTGTATTGAAAGCTGAGTCACATATGGGCTTTCAGGAAGTGACTGGGCCACAAGGCTCTAATTCCATCTGTAAATTAATAAAACCATAATCTGGTGGTATTTTTGGAAGGTGGTGGCCACAGAAGGTGGGGCCTGTTGAAGGGAGCGACTAAAGCAAGTGTGCCCTTAGGAACTCTATCTTATCTCCAGCTCCTTCATGTCAGACTCTTTCTCATTCTGCTTTCTGGCTGCTAGAAGATGAGCAGCTTTCTTCCACCAGGCCCTTCCACCATGGGGCTTTACTTGACTGTAATAACAGGCATTTGGGAGTAGAGATTATTGTCTCCATTTTAACACTGGGGAAATTGAACTACCTCAGGAAATTACTAACTTCCCCAAGATTACTAAGCAACTAAGAGTTTCAATAGTAATTTAACCAATAAGTTACATGCCACTTTTTTCTCCTTTTAAGTCCTTTGACCTTGATTTTCCTTTGTATAGTAATAAGCATCCAATGACATTTCAGTCAATAACAGACTGCATCATGATGGTAGTTCCATAAATTTATATCACCTAGTGATGCTGTAGCTGCCCTATTTGCGTAAGTGCACTCTACAGTGTTCACACAGAGAAGAAGTCACCTAACAGAACATTTATCAGAATGTGCCTTCATTGTGAGCTGACACATGTCTATACTTGAGTTTCATATTTGCCTCCATGAAGTTATATTCCCTTGCTCTCTTCACAGCGATTGACCTTTCTGTTTCTTTGGAGAAAGCATTTCTCCAAAATAACTTAATACTCAACTCATTGACATCTCCCCAGACTTCAGATGCATTTCAAATAAGCAAGAGTCATAGAAAATGCAAAATTTGTTCCTAACATATACAAGACTCTGGACCTGGTATTTTACAAGCCTCTCCTGACATAGTAGTTAACAGCTTGTAAACTGTGGGGATAGGCTCAGATTAAAATCTAGTTTTCTTCCTTAGTCTTTGCTGATACCAAAGCCAGAAAGGAAAGGAATCTGATCTTTGGAATCCCACCAATCTCTAGGAATCTACATGCACTTCTCTTTTCATTACAGAATGCCATTCACCTTAATTCCACTCAGCCAAGTCCTGTAATACCTCACACTGTAGCCCCCTCCATAAATTGTTCTCTCATCCTTTCCAACAGTGACCTATTCCTCTGAATAGATTTACTCTCAGTAGGTGGCTCTATTCTGAAACTTTCTGAAAAGAATCAGATTCTATAGCCTTGGATCTCAGAATAGTCTCCTGGGCTGAAGAGGTATGCTCTTAATTCATCTACTTAGCGGTGGAGATATTTAACAGTAGAACAAGAGAACTAACTAGAAAGCTATGAAAGAAACTTCTATGAAATAAAGCTACCTTGTCTTCTCTAGATATGAAGACCATCCCTTCCCTATATTAATCCCTTGATGAAAGCCCTGGGTTGGCTGTGGACTAGAAGGAGGAAACAGAACACCCACGGTCCTAGAGGCAGGGCCTCCCAGTGCATGTAAATGAATGGCACTGTTTATAACCCACAGAGCAGGAGACCTGGGAGGAGACGGGAGCTTCTTCTCCATCCCTCGTCCTGCACCAGGGACCACTGCTGAGGCCTCCCTGCATCTTGGCTGCCTCCCTCATTACTGCCTTCCCCAGATACATGGAGTGGCTCCTGTTCCTCCTGCTGCCAGGAGCTTTCCTAGTTTTGAGCCTGTCTCCCATCAGGGGTGAGTCCCATGCAGGAAAGAGAAGGGAACAAGACAATGGGAGCTAGGAGACATCCAGTAATCCTAACAAAGAGGGCAGAAACAGTGCTTGTTGGGTGCAGGTCCCTGAACCTCTGGTTTGTGCAAATTCCTTCTCTCGCCGTGGAGGTTCTTCCCGGGAACGTGCTGTTGCTGCTGTCCAGTAGCCCTGTCCACCTCAACTACCGGGAGGCTGTGAGGAGGGAAGCTTGAGGAGAAGGTCTGATAAGGAATCACTGGAGATTTAGAAATGGGCAAATAGATCAATAACACCATTTCTCAACTAAGACTCAGGCTGGTAAATAATTCAGAAAAGAGATCCTCTTCTTTCTTCCCCCCTCCCCGGATCCTGGCTGGGTATTCTCTCTCAGCCTTGCCTGGCCTTTACCAGCAATGAAATGTCCACTTCAGTGTCCTTCTCAGAAAGCACAGCTTCATACTGAGCCTGAAAAGAGGGACAGAGAAGGCTTCCTGGTACTTCCAAGACTCCTATTAGATTCTCTGGTGGACATGGGCTCTGCAGGGAGAGATATGCCTGAAGGGAGAGTCTCCACGGGCTCCCACAAGTATGGCGAAGGAAGCCTGGAAAGTGCAGGGTTATCCCAGCCTTCAGCTTAACATCAGCCTCAGGATCCTGCCTGTCTTCCTCTCATTAACTGTCATCCCCTGGCCTCACTTTATGATTCTCCAATAATATCCAGATCCTACGAGGGAATCTCCAATGTGCATCTCCTGTGATGAATTTGTTCACCAGATCTGCATAAAGAATTTAGGATCCTGTCAATCTAGACCTCCTGACTTTGCATGCCAGACCAAACAAGTGTACTCTTATTATTACACTGGAGGTAAGATGGAGAAAGAGGAAGAGAGGGGTGGGAGACTGATGTATGACTTGGCTTAGGGAAAGAGAGTAGACTAGCTCTGGAATCAGAATTCATAGGTCCCGTTAGCTCTGGCACTAATTCACCTGCTGCCTTGGACATGCTCCTCCCCTTCTCTGGTTTCAAAATTCCTTTCTGTTGCCTTTAAACAGGTAGCTTCCAAATTCTCATTCATCTTTGATATTCAGCCTTACAAGATAAGGCTGTTACAACTCCTCTGCTGTAAATGCATGAGTATATTCAGGGTGCGAGTGAATTACTCCAGGAAGAAACTTTATGGAGGAGGTTTGGGGTCTCAGGAGATTCCTCAGGAGTAGAAGATAAGGGAGGGATTATACTCTCTGTCACACACCAGGTCTAATCCAAGCTCTGTTGGTTATCCTACCCTCTCCAGAATACGTGTACAAATATTCCATCCTGGGCTGCCCAAAAAGATGTGTGGAATATGTGCGCATCACCAACTCGGAGAAGAATATCTTTTTCTGCTGTAAGGAAAACTACTGCAACAACTTGTCGGCCCAGAGCTCTTTCCCTCATCGGAGAATTCTTCCTGTGGATTTCAGATGATCTGCAGAGCCCTCCTCCTGGTCACATCCTGCCCATTATTTCCTGAATAGAGAGCAACATCTGGAAGTGCCTCTCCTCCCACCCCACACCTATAATGCTGCTAAAAGCCAAGAGCCCCGAGAAAAATGAGCTGTTGGTAGAGAAGGAGGGTGGTAGAGCTTGGAATGCTATCTGAACCTGAATCCAACCCACAGCATCTCTGTTCTGGTGAGAGTTTAAACCTCAAGTCCAGGTTGGGGGCAGAAAAAGAGATCCAGCTGTGCCAGTGCATCTATAACACCCCAAACGATTACAAGAAAAACTCTAACGAGTAACATAAGTATATGTAGAAGACTCATGAGCTCTTTCCATATTGGGCCAGATAAGAAGGAACAGATTCTGGGGAGGGAATGATGTGGCAAAGATCCCTAAGGCATTTCATTCTTCAAACATCTAGGATTCCAATTTCTTTCAAGCTCTTTATGACCTGGGATCGGAGAGGTCCCTGAAACAGGGTGCCCTGATAAGGTGGTCCTGGCTTTCTCCAAGAGCATCCTCTGCCCTCTCAGGTCTGGTTGGGATTTGGAGGCATGATGTAGGTAGTGGGAAGGAAAACTTTCTAGTCAATGTATGACATAAATATTAAAGGACACAAAATTTGAAGGACACTGTCTGAGTTTGAATCCCACCACCCTACCAGCCCTAATGAGCTTATGTAAATTCCTTAGTTTTATTGGTGCCACCGTCACCTCCTACTATGAGGCCCAAGTGACTTTCTAGTTGTTAGGAGCATTTTAAGCACACTGTGTTTGCTGTTTATCTTCAGCTTTGTGGCAGTTAATGAGTTGGCCTCTGTATTTATCTCTCCTGAGCCAGCCAGTGCAATGAGATTTTAACTTCCACTTAACAGAGGAAGAATTTGTGGGGTGAGAACAACAGACTGTAGACACCACAGGGCTGGGATGCAGAAGCAGAAGCCTCCACCTGTACTCTTTTCACCTGAACTCTTATTAACTTAGAAATAAGGGTCTTTAGAAGATTCCCCCCCTTAGCACCATGACTTCAGCCAGTTTCCAGCCAACAGTCTTGTGTCTTTAGTCTGCCCCTGATCTTTCCTCCCTACTCTGCCCAGAATTCTGCGTCAACTCCCACCTAACTGTCCCCTTTATCTCTCCACTGCGTGTCTCACTAAGTAGCAGAGTCAAACGCTGGAGAATAAAAATTTGGGATTCAGATAAGCCAAGTAGGTAACAAGGATCTAACACATTTTAGATACAAGAATCTGTTGAAGAACACCGTGACTCCCACTTTCTTCTGCAAAATAGAGACAAATATACCAGTGTCAATGATCAATGTGATAATCAAATGTATATTTCCACCTAGCACAATGGACTTAATAATGACTTACACAGACTATTTTCACTCAATACTTATGAGGCACTTTCGATAGTTTATTTCCGTTAAGTTTTTTTTTTTTCTTTCTGATACCAGGGATCAAATTCAGGACCTTCGGTACCATTGAGCCACATCCCCAGACCTTATCTCCTTTAGTTTTTATGGTAGTCCTATTTACAGGTGAGGAGTCTGAGGGTAAGAGGTGGTCACTCACGGTGCCTCAGTTATTCCGGCTTTGGAGTGCTTTAACCCAAGACAAAAGGTACATCCGGGGCTGTCTACTCAGATGGCCGCCTCCTTGACTGGGTTTCTTGAATGGCGTCTGTCAGGTTCCAACAGATAGTGTGAGACCACTGAGACACTAGGGAGCCATCAGCATGCTGCGTACCCAGATACACCTCATTACTTAGAAAACTATTATTTGGGGAATATTAGGGAAGTTTTATGAGCCTTTATTTCGCCCTCTACAAACTGGCACTTATAAAAACTTCCTCACTTGGGCCGGAGGGTTAGCTCAGTGGTTCCGGCGCCTGCCTCGCAAGCGCAAGGTCCTGAGTTTGATCCCCGGTAACCACATAGAATGCTGGGTGTGGAGACTCACGCCCACCAACAATCAATACCACATACCACAGTGCCGGGCGTGGTGGCTCACGCCTGTAATCCCAGCACTCGGGAGGCAGAGACAGGAGGATTGCTGAGTTCAAAGCTTGCCTAAACTACATAGTGAGCTCAGAGCCAGCCTGAACTACAAAGAGAGACCCTGTCTCAAAAAAATAAAAAAATAAAAAATAAGCTTCCTCACTTGACTCATGACAAAATGTACAAAAAGCAGTTTGTATAGTGACTGCCACATCATGATAGTCTGAAAGAAAATAATTATATGTTATAACTGAACTCCCAAATCAGTAACAGGAAACCAAAATAATGTTGCTTTTTAAAAATTCTGATTTGATATAGATAACATAAAGTGTACTATTTTTTTTTTTTTGAGTCAGGGTCTCGCTTTGTGGTTCAGGTTGGCTCTGAGCTCACTATGTAGCCCAGGCAAGCCTCGAACTCAGCAATCCTCCTGTCTCTGCCTCCCAAGTGCTGGGATTACAGGCGTGAGCCACCACACCCAGCACTGTGGTATGTGGTATTGATTGCTGGTGGGCATGAGTCTCCACACCCAACATTGTATGTGGTTACCGGGGATCAAACTCAGGACCTTGTGCTTGCGAGGCAGGCGCCGGAACCACCGAGCTAACTCTCCGGCCCAAGTGTACTATTTTTAAGTGTACAATATAGTGGTGTTAGGCGCACTCAAAGTAGTGTGTGTAGCCATCATATGTTCCCAGAACTTTTTCACAACTGCAAACAGAAACTTTGTACCACATTTGCTCTTCTTCCCAGCTTGCTGTAACCTCTATGCTTCTTCTGAGTTTTCTGCTCTAGATCCCTCATGTAAGTGGAATTATATATTATTTTTTGGTCTTCATCTGATTTATTTCACTTAGTGCAATGTTTTCAAGGTCTAATACTTTGTGGCATGTGTCCAAATTTTATTCCTTTGTATGGTTGAATCATATTTTAGTGTATATAAATTCCACATTTTGCTTTTACATTTGGTTATGCATTACTATCTGTTATAAATGGAATTGTTATTTTCACCTTTTAGCTATTATGAAATAATGGTTTTCTGAACATTGGCATACAAGTGTCTGAGTCCTCACTGTCGTCTTTTGATTATATACTGAGAAGTGGATTTGATATATCACATGGCAAGTCTGTGCTGAACTTTTTACTACACTTGACCTTAGCCAAAAGGCTGAGAAGCGATTGTGCTGAACTTTTTGAGGAGCTGTTAAACTGAGTTTTACATTAGCTGCACCATTTTACATTCCTATGGAGGTCCAGTTCCTCCACATCCTCTCTAATGCTTGTAAATTTCTGGTTTCTTAATTAAATGATAGCCACTCAAACACCATTTGGTTTTTGATGTGGAGGCAATTGAATCTTGGGCTTTGAGCTTGATAGATAAGTGTTCTACCACTGAGCTACATCCCCAGTCCATGGCCATGACACAGTTTTTTTTGTTTGTTTGTTTGTTTGTTTTGTTTTTGAGACAGGGTCTCGCTTTGTAGTTCAGGCTGGCTCTGAGCTCACTATGTAGCCCAGGCAAGCCTCGAACTCAGCAATCCACCTGTCTCTGCCTCCCGAGTGCTGGGATTACAGGCGTGAGCCACCACGCCCGGCCATGACACAGTTTTTATTTGCATTTACCCAGTGACACAAAGATGAGCATATTTCCATGTATTTATTGGCCACTTGTATATATTCTTAGGAAAAATTTGGTTATTTTTGTGCCCACTTTTGAACTGAATTGCTCTTTTATTAATGTTAAACTATTTATATAGTATAAATAATAATGACTTACTGAGTATACAATTTGAGAATATTTCCTCTCATTATATGTTGTCTTTTCAGTCTCTTAATAATGTCTTTTGATACACAAAAGGTTTAAAGTAAAACAAAGCCTAATTCATCTATTTTTCTTTTGTTACCTGTCCTTTTGCTATCATATCTGAGAAATCATTGCCAGATTCAGTTTCATAAAGATTTCCCTTTGTTTTTATATAATATAGCAATTTAACAGTATTAGTTCTTAAACTTAGGCCCACATATTCATGAATTTTCTGGTTTTTGTTCCATTGTTGATATCTAGTTTAATTCCATTGTGATTAGAAAAGGTGTCTTGTATAATTTCATTATTTCTAAATTTATTCAGACACATTTTGTGTCCTAATGTATAACCAATTCTGGTGTATTCCACTTTATTTGTTAGTTGTTTGTGGGTTTATTTTTGTTATTTTAGTGGGCCGTTTATACTGAACTACATTTCCAGCATGGTTATTTGTTTGTTTGTTTGAGGCAGGGTCTCGCTTTGTAGTTCAGGCTGGCCCTGAGCTCACTATGTAGCCCAGACAAGCCTATACCCAGTCATTTTATTTTATTTTTTAAATTCAATTCTTTTTTTTTTTTTTTTTTTTTTTTTTTTTTTTTTTT
>PVIC010009782.1:0-44877 GCA_004025085.1 Thryonomys swinderianus
GCGTGTATGTTTAATGTTAGATCGGGACAAATGGCACCTCCATCCCCTCCCACACTTGCCGTTTCTTTGGGTTGGAAATTCTCAAATTCTTCTCCACGAGCTATCGTGAAATGCACAGATATTGTTCTTATTTCAAATAAGGAAAGCACCATGTGTGTAAGATTCAACTTTGCAAAACAGAGTCATTTTCCAGCTTTCATTTCCCCGCACCTTCAGGTCTACTTCAGGGCAGGCTGCCCCGGGCCTGGGCACTCCCCCTCCCCCGCTCAGCGCGCTCGCCCCGAAGGCAAAGCCTCGCACGGGAGCTGCCTTCCTGGTGAGCTCCTCAGAGTCCGCGCCTCCCTGCGCAAACACAGTTATGGATGAAATAAAGTAAAAACAAAAAAAATTAAACAGCAGTTAGTGGTTGGATGTTATTTCCAGGCTGGAGCCACTGACCGGGCAGCTAGAGAAGACTCTTTCCTCTGTTATTATAAAATAACAGTTTGTGGGATGGTGAAAGGAAAAGGCAAGTGGATTTTCTTTTAACTTAGAATACAGGAGCCGTGTGCCTATCATTACCTCCGCAGCGCGACACGCCGGGGAGGAGGTCATCGTAACTTTAGAGGGGCAATTTCCATCCACGCCTCTCATCCTCTCAAAATTATGATATGGGCTGATGCCAAAGGCTGCACTAAAGGAAAACACCCAGCTGAAGTAATTAGAGAGAAGAGACAGGACCGAAAGGTCAGTGTGCGGACCGGAGGCCACAGCGCGGCGGGCTGTCGAAGGGCTCCGGACAGCTCTGGGGAAGCCTGACTCCGCCCCCCGCTTGGCTCCACAGTCCGCCCTGTGTTCCAAGACCGCATTCGGGGCTTCGTCCAGGTCCGCAGCCAACCTCCCAACAGCAAGTCCGCTTCCTGCTTTGCCCTTCCTAGAGCGCCGTCGCACTGAGGCTGCCGCGCACTGTAGCGCGCTCGGGGTACCCACCATCTGCTGGCTCACTGCCTCTTGCTGTTGCTCGTGTTTACACCACGGCAGTCTTGTGAGGAGGTGGTGAAATACTGCGTGTGTCAGCACTGTGCTGGCTGAACTGTCTTAGGTGCACTTGCGGGGAAGGATGTGAGGCTGTACGGTCAGCTCACCCTCAGCCCAAGGCCCTCGCCAGCTGTTCATCGCGTTCTGTGGGAGAGTCACGTGCTCAGAAGGTCGGTGTACGGAGTTCACGCCCGTGCTGCAGAGCTGAGGACCCCAGACACGGGGAGTCTGCGGAAGGAAAGACAGCCAGTAGGCAGATCGCAGGTCCGGCCCTTCCCTCTGGTCTAATCATCTTTGAAGGAAGCACCAGTAGGCCATCGTTTTCATATGGCCTCATCATCATAATCTACACTAAATTTGTAAATATGTTTCCAGGACTGTGAAAGCTGATCACATGAAATGAGAGTTGAAGTTCAAAGAGCTTGTCCCCAGGATGCTTCTCTGCACATAATACACCTTAGACCTGAAGGGTCTTAGACCTCAGCCAGCCTCCAAGTTGGCATCACACCACTGCTGCCCAGCCCCTGCCTGCACTGACAGCGGCAGTGCCCACAGATGTGATGCATGTCCTCATTCAGAGGCTTCTGGACACCCCTGAGGAGTGGATGAAGGAGCACACAGTCCCTTTTCCTCTTTACCCCCCTAGAATCAGCTAGAGGCAAGAAGATGAGACGACGGGCCCCGCTCTCCGTGCTGAGAGTGCCGGCCACCTCCCACTCTAAGCCGCACTGGAGGAAGAGGGCCCCTCAGGACACGGAAAACGACATGGGAGGGACAGTGAAAGCGGGTAACAGGGCACCGCACTTGCTTTTAAAGTTCTTGGGCCAGAAAGTCGGGCACAACTGCGCCTCAGTAGGGATGCCACAGGAAGGCACGGACAGCCTGTGAAGTCCACGTCTGCTCGGTCTGACGTCGGGCAAATGGGGCGTAGCCGAGGAGCCCGTCGTTGAAGAAGCAGGGCCCTGTTGTGGCCAGTAGCAGACACTGCGGTGAGGTCTCCCCGGGCCCGCCCGCTCCCCACGCAGGCCCGCACTGGGGCCACGCAGCGTGCGGTTTGCCGTCAGCAGGGAGGTTCCTGGTCCTGCCCCTTCCTGCTCCTGTAGCTTCCGTGGGCAGACTGTGCTTCTGGCAGCCTCTTCTGGCAGTCCTCCCTCCCTAGGGTCTAGTTCATGAAGACCTTCCTTCCCTCAGAGGTGATGAGAAGGAACATCTGTGCTACCATCCATAATATCAGTGGCAAGAAAGAGAACATAATAAAACTCACCCTTAAATATTTTTGAAATGTGCATATCCTTTAAATTTTAAAGAAAATAAGAAATTGACCTGTAAATCAAAAATCAGATAGAGAGGCAGAAGGTAGCATACCATAAGCAAGCAGATCTGGCCAAGCTCTTTCCACAAAATTAAAAAATTTAAATGAAATGTGTTCTTTATAAAAGGCCCATGTGGAATGAGAGAGAACCAATAAAAACTTGGACATCAGGGGTGGAGGGCAGACGAGCAGCTGTGACAGGGGAGCATCGGAGAAAAGCTGATAAAGAGATACTAAACAGTACTACTGAGAAAGTGTGAGCGAGGAGGAGAGGCTGGAGGAACCAGAGCAGAGGGAGAATTTTCAGACGAATCCAGACGGTTGGCGGGAGGGTGTGGACGAGAACTCTTACAAAACAGCCCCATGTGCACGTTGGGCGCCCTGCAGAGAGCACGGAAACAAGACAGCTGTCCTCAAACGGAGACTTTTAAATCTTGCATTTTGGAGAAAAAGAACACAGATTGATCAGTGTCAATACATATTCTAATATAGTAACGGATTTAGATTATGCAAAAATAATTCTGACATTAAGCAAAATAAGTAAAACATTCTCTGAATTGACAGCAATCTTGACCATTCGTGTGACCGCTTCTGAATACGGACGCATCTGACGTCCGGGAGCCGCTGTGCCCATGTGGCTAGTCTGGGCCGGGCAGTGACGGGCCACAGTGCCCCTTCCCCACTGACCTTGTCAGCCGGCCAGTTCCTACCCTGGCTTCACGCCAGGGCCCTGGTGCAGGGCAAGCCAAGGGACCCCATCTCTGGCCATGGCAGGGACGCAAATGAGGGTCAAGTCCTGGCCCCGATAGTTGAACAGCACCAAGAGGCACCGGGGGAGAACTACTGCTTTCAGCAACAGCGATGGATTCTGTTTCTGACTTGTTTTGATTGGTTTCATTTCTGGTCCTCGTGTGCAGACAGCTGAGTTAATTAACTCCTAAGATTACAACAATGGTTGCAAATATAGTAACTCTTCATTAAATTGTGTTTATTCCTTTTAATCTCTCAAATTATTTTGCTTTCACCACAGTCTATGAC
Organism: Thryonomys swinderianus; assembly: GCA_004025085.1. Lineage (NCBI taxonomy): Eukaryota > Metazoa > Chordata > Mammalia > Rodentia > Thryonomyidae > Thryonomys > Thryonomys swinderianus. Next base: position 3,368 of record PVIC010009782.1, read on the forward strand.
AAACATTGTCTACCTAAACCTGTATTTGTATCTGTGTGGTTTGTAATTGTTTTGGAGGGATGTTGTTCTAATTACCAAAGTGGTTTGGCGTTACGGACTCCTTCTGTTTCTTAATATTTCCCATCAATATGAATCATGCATTTCTACTACGATGCTGCCATAAATCTAGTTTTGCTTTTGCTTTTTGCTTCTACTGTTTCACAGTGCTGTTCTTCTCCTCTTCAGGGACAGTGCTCGGCCCATGGCAAGATCCCCACAGCTCCCGGGCCTTCCCCAGTGCCCGCCCTGCCTGGGCACCCACGGAGCTCCTGCCACTGAAGACAAGGGCCGGAGTGACGGACGTGCTTATGGAGACAGTATGTAACATTCCTCTACATTTCAGTGACAAAACTGGCAATGTTAAGCTTTCCAGTTTTTGCCAATATAATAGTAACTAATATTTATTTTGTTCAGTTTTTACATTGTTAATATGTTTTAATATACATGGATACAATTTGCCTGCTTTATTTTTAAAGAAAAACTAATTCAGGTATTCATGATTATCTATTTCTTAGATTATTTTATCTTTACAATTCATGCAAAAAGAATTCTTTTAAAGCACTAATTTAATTACTATCATATTGTTTTCACATGTAAATTTGGAAATATTAACTGTGGTAAAATGTCATTTCACATGAAAAAAATGAATATCTTTTCATTACACAGTTCTTTTTATATGCCTTAACAATTAAATATTTTCTTCATGATATAGTGAATTTTTAAATAGAGATCATAGAGACTTTACTTTTAAAATTATACTATTTTTAATTGTATTTTCTAGTGGTTATTTAAAATATAGAGATATTCAGAATATTAAGAATATTAAATGATGACATTAAGAATGGTCACCTCATTGCCTTTTCCAAATATTAATAATAAGCATAAAATATTTTTCATTGATATAACATTAGATATCAGGCTGAGTTTATTAAAATATTTGCAATGGATCCTTGACATAATTTTTGTTTTAATGCATGAGTATGTGGAATTACATAATGTACTATGGTATTAAAACATTCTTGCATTCCCAGAATGAACCTTGATATGTTATTTTTAAGTGCTCTGTTCTATCTGATTAGGTTGTATCTCAACGATAACATTGACATGTAATCAACATACAGTGAATTTCACACATTCAAAGTCCACATCAAGCTATCTCGTGGCCTAGGAACAAATCCACCCTCAGGATAGAGACAGCACCCCAAAAGGCCCCTCACCACCACTTTGTGACCCCCCCACGCCCTTCCCCACCTCATTCTCCCCCTTAGCTACTGGATCATTTTCACAGAATTGTGTTATTGTTGTCTTACTAGTTTGGAGAATTTTAGAAACACATCCTATATAAAATCATTATGGGACATGTGTCTGAGAAACATTTTCTTTTTTTAAACTATGGTCTGAAACACATCTTTCAATGAGCAAAAGATTTTAATTTGAAGTTAAATTTATCTTTTTTTCTTTTTTTGTGTATAGTCTCTTCAGTGAGAATCTCTAATTTAAGATGATAGAGATTTATGTTTGGGCCCTTACTTCTATTTTCAATTGTTCTACTGTGTCTCTTTACGCAGTCCCAAGGCCGTGGTTAAGGGGCTTTCTGATAAGTGCTAAAGAAGGCAGTATATATCACACAGGTAGGTTCTTCTTCCTAAACAATTGTACTACTCCAGCTCTTTCCAGTTTACATATGGCATCCAAATCAGTTTCTCAGTCCTAGAGAAATGTCTGCCGGGATTTTGACTGGGTTTGTCTTCAGACTAGTTCAGTTAACAAAAAACCAGCATTCTAATAAATTTATTTCTTCTGACCAGCCACACAGCCTATTGGATAGTTCACTCAGGTTTTAATTTCAGCTAACAAAATTTGCAGCTTTCTGTTAAAAAGACTTGTATATTTTTATAAGATTTATTTCCTGGCATGTTATGTCATAGTTTGAAGCTGTGTGACCTAAGCTTTAATTTCAAGTTTTGATTATTCATTAACAGTAAATAGAAATTCAATGGACATTTGCATATTGATCTTGTGCCTTCCAAATTTGTTGAACTCGCTCATTAGGTCTGGACATTTCGTGTAAGTTCAGTGGGCCTTCTGTGAAGGTAATCCTGGAGTCTGTAAGAAGAGTTTTTCTCACATGGACGCTCTCTTATTTTTCATTTTGTTGTACTGGTTAGAGCTTCAGGTGACCAGGAGGAAGGAGGACAGACGTCCTGGCCTGTCCCTGGCTCAGCTTCATGTGCCGAGTTCTCGTCCCAGCTCCCAGAAGGAGGGCAGTCGGCTCGGACGGCAAACGCACAGGCCCGGGACAGTCTGGAGCCCAGAGTGTGGCGCGCGCCCAGGAGAGGCGGCGCTGAGGCCCTCGGCGCCCTCGTGTGCGTGACGGGGTCTCACTCCGTCGCCTGTTTTGATGAGAGATTTTTGTTTGCTTATTTTTTTTAATTACATATGGATGTTGGGCTTTGTCAAAAAGCTTCCTATATTCTCATAATTACAGGTCTTTTTTCAATAAATGGTAAGAACTTCATTTTAAGATGTCAAAACCATGAATTTTCATCAAAACATCCTGTATGTGATACAGAATGTACAGTTGAGTACATCATCAGTTCAGTCATAATGGCTCTCGGTAATTTTTTTAAACGTTATTTCACACTTCCAAATTGCTGTGTTTTCCTCTTCCCTCTTCTTTTCTGAACTTCTTAGATAATGAAATTACATTTTCTGAATTTAAAAAGCTCATATATGCTATTTTTATTCTTATGGCTATTGACTCATGACACACACACATGTTTTATTGTATCTTTTCATTGTTCTAACCTATCAAAATCTTTTTTTTTTCTCAATAAGAAGGGAAGTCTTTTTTTTTTTAAACCCTTTTTAGTCTCATTTGGTCTATATATTATAAGCCATTTCCTAATATACCAAATTGAAATAGTAAAATAGCTTTAAAAATCAACAAATAATGATGTGGTTGATAAATAGTATTGGTATATTTGCCCATCAGGAGAAAGCTTCCTACATTATTATTATATTCCCTGTTAAAATATATTTTTTATCTTTTAAAAGTCTAAACTTAAAGTATGTAAAAATACAAGATTTGAACTAAAAGTATTTAGAGGAATATTGATATTATGTCAGTGTAGAGATTAGTTCTCAACTCAACAAGATACCAGAAGCCATAAATGAAATTACGGTATATTTCTTGCATTCCACACAATTTCCTGAAAAACACACACACACAATTCATTTGCTACATATTTACCATGATTATAAGAGATTGATAATTGTTTTCCTTTTATTTTTCCTGACAAACAGTATCAACTTTTACTACATAACTAAAATCCTGTTTATTTCATCTGTCAATTTTTTATATTCTTGTTTTTTCTTCATTTTTTCATCCACCAACAAAGTTGACTATTTATTGTGGAATTTGTGATACTGCTCAGCCTATTCCAGTGTATTTTGCTCCTTGTGTTTTCTTTTTCTATCTCTTTTTTATTCTTCATTTTCCTAAATATACATTTAGAAATATCTGAGAATAATACATGGTAAGATTTCTATAGAAGTTTATGTGCTGTTTTTGCATATTTAGTTGTATATAGAATTTCAGATTGAGTCAGTCTTAGATCTTGGAAAGAGTTCTTTCATGCCTCTGACGGACACTTCTGGTTGTGAGAAGTTTGATGTTAGTCTAGTTTTCAACCTCAAGTTAATATGATTTTTCCTTTTAAAGACTTTGTCTTTACAAAGCTCACTTTGCTAGTACATATATTAAAGTTAGAAAGATGCAGATTTGAAAGGTTAGCATTGGCCCTGCACAAGGTTAACATATAAATTCCAAAGCACTTCATATTTTAATTCAAGATTTTTGTCTTTATTTTTTGTCTTCTGAAATGCTAAAGCAAAAGAAGAAAAGAATTGAAATGTGTGTGTGTGTGTGTGTGTGTGTGTGTGTGTGTATCATGAGACTGACTGGATGATCCTTTTGGATTGAAAACTTTGATGTCTTTATATTTCTGGCAATTATTTTCTACTGTGCATTTTTAAATTCCTTTTAATTTTTTGTGACTTTGCAGAATTTTGTTAAATGTCAATTCAATTAATTCTCTAGATAGGCTTTCTACATTATTTTGTTTATAATTTGTGGTCCCACCTAAGAACATTTTCTCAATTTCTGGTTTACTATTTTTTAATGAAGTTAAGTTCAGGCAAATTATTTTTAATTTCCAAGATTCCACTTTTTTATTTTTCCTTTTGCTCTCAGTCTACTTTTATTTTGTCAAAGCAACAACATGCCCTCACCTGCGGCTATTTAGTGGTTCCCTGTGTTCTAGGACCCTTCTTTCCTTGGGATTAACAGGTCTGGAGTTTTAAATGGTCATATTCGTTATCCCTACTTATCTTCTTCGTATCTCTGCTAAGGTGTTACGTGCCTCTTCTCCTCAGAAGCGAAGGGCACCGTTACATGGGACGTGGCTGGAGTCCTGCCCCTTCTGTGTCTCCTCTCTGCGCCCTTCGGAGTTGCTGTCCTACGAAGCAACTGCCAGCCAGCTTCCCCCGAGGCTGGCGGGGGCACGGAGTGGCTCTTAGCTAGAGACCCCAGGCAGAGGCAGGAGCCTGGGCCGCTGGGGACTGGCAGAGGGGTTCCTGCCACAGTCTGGGAGGCCAGGCAGCCGCTGGCTCCCTGGGGAACTGAGACTTGAGCGCCCCCAGCGTCACTGGCTGTGACCACTTCTCACTAGTCCCTCTCTCGGGCCTGTATTTTGTACCGGCTAATTCTGAGCTGACTGGCTCTTCCACGTTTTCACACAGATTAGATCTCACCGTTTTCTGTGAGTTTAGAAGCCAGTGTGGACAATATGTACATAAAACACGGGAGGAAACAAGCTGATCAGCGTTGTAATTTCAAACATGGTTGTTGTTCTGACAGAAGTAAAATGCGGTGAGATGAAGAGGGAGAGAGTGTTCTCCACTTTGGACTCAGAATGAGGGTTCGGTTTGACAGGTATTCTCTTGAAGGAGGAGAATGGAGACCCTGAAAGCTGAGCTTTTGCTGCAGACTCTGTGCTTTCCCTCAGCTGGGGGCCGAGGGGCAAACAGCCTCATGTTTGAGGCCAACTGCTTTGTAAGCAGAGTTTAGAGTACATTTTTACTCAGAAAAATGGTTTAAAGCAAATTAAAGCAGTTCTGTAATCACTGTAAATGGGAGGAAAAGGAGGAGCTTTTAAACTTAATATAAAACCTTAAGTTCAATTATTACAAATGACTCGTGTCTGTCTGTAAAACAGAACCTCTGTAGCTGCCCCTAATCATAGCTTCTGGCACCGTGGGCTTTGAAAATATAAAGCTAAAACTGCATTACTTTTAAAATATTCTTTAAAACAGACTTCTTATCCAATTAGATTGATCTTTTTCCTTGTTAGTTCAAATTGGTGGGGTTTGACTAAATACCTGGAAATCTATGGAAAGAACCAGATGTCGAAAGTCAGGAAACTAGAAAAACCCAAAATTTCACATAATTTCTGGCTCAATTGCGAAGACTCAAGGGGAGCAGCAATCTTGTTGGAAGTGTCTGCGGAAAGACCCCGCTGAGAAGACGGCCGGAGACAGAAAGCAGGAGAGGAGAGCGGCGGGGAGCCCGCCGGCCCGCGGGGGAGCACTGGCTTGGGAGGACCGACACCGGGCACAGTTACCCCGGCTCCTCCCTTCGCATCTTCTCTGTGGCCACCTGGTTATTTTTCTTCTCAACTCTTAGTTAGATCTCTGGCTGTGAACAGACAGAAATGTTTTCTCGTTTGTTCCAGGCGCCATTCATTTCCTAGGTGAATGTGCACTAGACAGCCACAGACTGTAAGAGGTCCTGTGGCCAAATAAGCTTGAGAATTGCTCATTTCAAAAGTCCTTATTATATTTAGTTTGCTAAGTGCACCGTGAGCCTCCGACGTGGGTGTAGTATGTACGGCGTCCTGAACATTTTTGGCCTGAGTATTTTGGCACAATACTGTGTAGGCACTGATGTGCTACTTCATGGCCCGCTGTGACAACCATTCACCGTGAGCTAGAAATCCGAGGCTGAATTGTGGAAAATGAGCCCAGATGCTGGCAGAACCTTCCGCCCATTTCAGGGGGGCTGCGCCATGTCACTGAGGGCTGAACATCTTAAACCATGACGGGAGGACGCGTCTGATTTGCTTAATTCTTTCCTAAATCAGATCTTCCTAAAATGCAGCATAAATACATGACGGGAAGTGAGAAAACACAGATGCAAACGCACTGACCAAACATAAAAGTGCTCTATCCAACTGCTATTGAAGTTTCCAGACCCAGACTGTCCCTCAGTGCCTGGCATCTGTGCGGACCAGCCCCGGAGCTCTGGCCAGTGCCCGGCCCGGCCTCCCGGCAGCCCGGAAACTCTGTAGCTGGGCCTCGGGTCTCAGGGCCTCTCCCCGGACATGCAGCCCCTGCGACCGCAGCCAGGTGTCGGGACACGAAGCGGACTCCTCTGCTCGCCACTTTCACCCGCGCACACAGCCCTGGGCCTGGAGACCGTGCCGCGCCACCCTGCGGTGCCAGCCCCAGGGTTTCCTTCCCCCGCTGCTGCAGCAGACCATCCCGTCACCGCCGGTTTCTGGGTCTGCGGAGATCTGGGTGGGAATCACTCCCGAGGACGTGATGTGGCGCCCTAGAGACAGCCGGGGGCTGCTGGAGCTTCGGACTGCAATCAGGCTCTTTAAAGATGCACGGCGCTTGGTGTGTGGGGACGGGAAGGGGGGCGTTCCGAGCGTGTCTCTCCCGGGAAGTTTCTGCCTGCGAACCGGCCTTCCACCCTCCGCGCTCTCCTCCTCCGCGGTCCCTCTCCGGAGCCTGCAGCCCCCGCCCCGGCCCCGTGGCCGACGGGCCTCTGAGTCTGCCTTTACCGGCGCTGGGCTGTCTCCTCCGCAGCTCTCCCGAAATCTGACTCTGTTCTCTCGGTCAGGGACCAACAGTGTCACGTGACCCTTGACTTCTCTACTCCCCTCTCATTTCCTGCTTGTACACCTCTTTGTTTCTCTTAAAAATATTTTCACAGCATTTTTTATTTTTCAGCTCTACTGGGATATTATTAGTAAATAAAACTACATTAAGCAGTGTGATATGATATTTTGATTACATCTACTGTATAAAGTGATCACCACAATCAAGTTGGTGGGCACAATTGTACCACCTCACATAATTACCCTCTTGTTTTGTTTCGGGGTGAGAATATTTAAGCAAATTTCAGATAATGCAATTCACTATTACCAGGCATAATGGCCATGTTGTGTATTGGATCATTTGTATTATAAGTGAAACATGTTAACCTTTTACCTTTTCCCCCACTCCTGCTGTGGCTACCAGTCTGTTTCTGAGTTGAGCTTGGTTTAGATTCTGTGCGTGAGTGGTATCACATGGTGTTTGTCTCTCTATGCACTGGGTTCAACTTCTCTTCAGCTGCAGACCCCAGCTTCTATGCTGTACAGATAATAGAAGGTAATTGCTCTATGCAGGGCTGGTCAATTAATCATTTTTTTGTGGAAGAATCTGTAAGTCACCAGATGAAATTTCATTCTCATACCAAAGGGCTATTTCCTGTACTTTGCCAATACTGGATTTCTCAAGTCCTAAATGGAATACAGAGTTGACCATTTTTAACTTTTTTTTTTTTTTTTTTTTTTTTTTTGAGACAGGGTCTCACTTTGTAGCTCAGGCTGGCCCTGAGCTCACTATGTAGCCCAGGCAAACCTGGAACTCAGCAGTCCTCCTGTCTCTGCCTCCTGAGTGCTGGGATGACAGGAGTGAGCTACCACGCCTGGCACTGTGGTATGTGGTATTGATGGCTGGTGGGTGTGAGTCTCCACGCTCAGCATTGTTGTGTGTGGTTACCGGGGATCAAACATGGTACCCTGCGCTTGCGAGGCAGGCGCCGGAACCACTGAGCTAAATCTGGCCCGACCATTTTTATCTTAATAGGACTGCTCACTCTGTCTCCGGTCCTCCTCAGCTGCTTGGGGGAATTAACGTGCTGGGCAGTGCGTCCAGTTCCCACTTGGTGTCTGACACACGTGTGCTCCACGGAAGTGTTTCGAAAATAGTGCGGGAAGTGTCATCATCCCCATTCCGACTGCTTATCTGCAAGAAAGCAAACCATCATGCACCAAATGCTAGGCTGGGTCCCTCTTGTCTGAAAATCTTCAATGTGTCCGAAAACTGTCAAGCAACAGGTGGTGAGAAGAAGCGACCATCTACTGTTCTCTGATCCTGCGTCGCTCCTTCCTGGACAGCTCAGGGCGCCACCGCCCGCTGCTCCACTGCGGCGTCGGTGGTCAGCAGGGTCCGCAAAGCGGGAGCCGATGGCCACGTACGACTTGTGTGGTTTTAAAAGCAAACTGCGGATTTCTTGTGCTGTGTGCCACGGAGCGCGCAGCCCGCTGAGGGCAGAGCCCCCGGCCGAGCCGCTCTCTCTTCTGCTCCCGCGTCCTGAGGAACGACACAGACTGCTTCGCAGTGCACTGGGAGAGAAAGTGCTACCGACTGCAGACAGCAGGCCTCACTCGGACACTGCCGCTAACACGCTGGGCCCGCCCCGAAGGACAGTGGGACGCCCCGCCAGCCACGCCAGCCTTCCCGGCCTTCTCAGTCACAACACTGCGGAGAGCCCGCTTCGGGGCACAGCAAACGGCAGACCTGATGGATCCTTCACCGCAGCCTGCCTCGAACCGACTCCTCCCCCCGGAGCAGAGAGTCGCAGCACCGAGGGAAAGGGCTGGAAGGCCGCTTCACACAGAGGGCGTGCGGGCCGGCTCTGCCGGAGGACTTGCACGGGAGAGTCCTCGTGTGTGTGCACGGGTGAGCACACGCATGCACATCCGGGGTGAGGGCGGGCCGAATAATGGGGTCACCGGGTTGGGTTAGATGACTCTGTGAATCAATCCCACCAAGTGACGTGCCCCACTGAGTGTGGCCGGCCCCGGGAGGACCGTGAAGAGCTGTGCCTCGTGCCACCTTGTGCGGACCTCTGCGTGTGGAGCCCTGACGGCTTCTTAGGGCTCCTCGGGGCCCTACTGACTGCGAAACCTCTCCTGGAATCCGGGGGAGAGGGCTCTCGGCACAACTGCTTCTGCCATTTCCAGTATTCACTGGGAAAATAATTAGATGATGAGCTTTAAACAGAAACCGCTAACGAATATTTCCTTAAGCCTCTTTTTGCTTTTTAACGCACAGAAAATGAAAATCTGATCTGGCCAAGTTCGAAAGAGTAGTGTGGCACAGCTTGTCCTGGGCGGGAGGGGCCCCTTCTGTCTGTAATGCTTGGCTTCCTGTGGTTACCATGGGGGGATTTTTTTCATTTTTTGAACATTATACAATCCTGCTGAAAATCAGACCAAGGGTTGTTTTTTTAAACTTCTGTTCTAACTTTCTAAGCTTGAGAGCGCCTCCATTCCTCCCCAGGCGGCCCTGACGTTGGAGACGTGCTTTGATCAAACTGTACAACTCCCTGCCCGCCAGTCAGAGCCCAGAGCCCCGTGGACCCAGCTAGGGCTGGCCAGCACCCGCCAGAGCAGATCTGCTCGATCCCAACAAACAAACGCGATTAGGAGTCGGCACCAGGACAGGGAAAGACGGACACCCAGGAGCCGGCGAGGCGGGGCTGTGGAGCTGCGTCCCCGGGGAGCAGGGCCGTAACCTGCAGACTGGAGTCAGGCTGGGGCCAGCCTGGGCAGGGCTCTCCACCTGGCACTCGGTCTGCCCTTCGCCTGGCACCAGGAGCCCAAGCCGTGCCTGCCTGTCTTCACACTCCACTAGTCTAAGGGTCCTGTGACTCCCCTGTGGCAATTTGGACCAGGCAGGCTCCTCCCTCCAAAGTCTGGCGACACCATGGCTGCCACCATGTGCCACGTGGCTCTGTCTGGTTGGAGATCTATCCCCAACCCCCAGGTGGGCCTCCTCAGGGTCTCAGACAAAGCAGGGCTCCCGGGGACATTGCCTGGTCTGCCTCAAGGCCAGCGTGTGTCCCACTCTTTGTTTCTTGATGCTAACGTAGTTTAGATTTCCAATTCCTCAGGCTGTTGGTGAATTTGGACCAACCCAGTGACCACCACTGGCGAGAACTCCACCAGATATCAACAGGCACCATTCCTGGTATCCGAGCATACAGCATACTCCTGTGCACATGGGATTGTCACTCCCAGGAAGGTGAGACTCAGGGGACAATTAAGACACTTTCCTGAATGCTGACAGCCTGCACGTGGATTACTCAACGGTATCCACCAGTGAGCCACATACTTCCTCTGCACTACTGTGGTGTCACTTGATGTCTTACTCCTCTATGAACACATGAATGTGTGACGCCCGAAGTTGCACCGCGTCTGCCCTTCCCTCTCCCTATCCCTGCCAGGCAGCTGTCCTTGGAGGCCAAGTCCAGGATGCTAACTGACCCATGTCTCCAGGCCAGATGCCTTCAGGGAGATGTGGCCTCTGTCCGCACACGAGATCAACAGGACATCAACAGATGTCCCGAGCACATCTAGGACAGAGCTAGGAAGGTGGTGAGCACAGTGCGCGGTGTCCTTGTGCTCACGGGGTTATATTCTACTAGGAAGAGTCACACGAGAATCAACTATTTCTGTGTGGTTGTGGCCGCTATGGAGGAAGGAGGCAGAAGCATGCAGGAGGGCTTCCTCACAAGGGTTCAGGAGATTGAGCCCCGGGCCTTTGCACTGAGCTGTATCCCCTGCCTTTTAAAATGTTTTGCCTTAAATTTTGAGATAAGGGCTCACTAAACTATCCAGGCTGGACTCCAACTTGAACCTTTCCTCCTTCGGCCTCCCAGAGTACAGGAACCGCAGGTGCCTCTCCACCACCGGTCAAAGTTAAAGTGAAGTGTTGAGCATCTACTCCATGCTATATGCTGTCTGGGCCCTGAATAGATATAGATATAGTAGATTCCTTTTTTATTTTTATTTGAGACAGGGTCTCACAATGTAGTTCAGGCTGGCCCTGAGCTCACTCTATAGCCCAGGCAAAACTCGAACTCTCAGCAACCTTCCTGCCTCTGCCTCCAGAGTGCTGGGATGACAGGCATGAGCCACCACACCCAGCATCGGTATACAATATTGAATAAAACATGAATGAACCTAGCTTTTCTCAGAGAGCCTGTTTCCCGACAGAAGAAAGCAGAGATAAAACACGTGGCACATGAGATGAGAGGGGCACTCAGCAGAAGGGAGACACAGCAGGGCTGTAAGGTAAGTGCACAGTGGGGACCCCAGGGGTCGATGACTCGGAAGTCAACGTTCGTAAAGTGACTCAACGGTGCCTGTGACGCACCTAGTACCAGCCTCTTGCTGGACAAGTGGCTCTGCGCCTGTCTGGTTTCGCAGAACGCCGGAGACTGTCTCACAAGAGAACCTGGCTTTGGGTCTTCCGGTCTTTCTCTCTTACTCTTACTCTTCCTGTCAGTAGCCTGATAGCGTCTACTGTTTCCTTTTCTTTAAGCCTTCAAGGTTCTACAGTTTTTTTATTGCAAAAAGTTAAACAGTCATCATACACAGGAACAGGAGTTGCCTTAAATTCCGATGGCTTTTCATTTAATACTCAAAGCAGGCTCGTAAGGTTTTCACCATAAGGTCTGAATTGAAAAAATTGAGAAGCAGAATTGTCAAGATCATTGCTCAGGCTCATCGAGTGACGGACTGTGCTAGTTTATTAAGCTCTGCTGCCTTCCTGAGGCACATATGGTTCCCCTCCTTACCGGGTCTGCGGGCAGAAGGTGATTCTCTCCCGCATCCAGCCCCCTTCTCTCTCAGCAGCGAACTTCCCCATGATGTGCGAGCGGGCGGGGAAGCGTCCTGCAGGCGGAAGTCGCCACGAGACACAGCGGAAGTCGCCACGAGATGCAGGCGGAAGTTCCGGGGTGCGGCTTCCGGAAAGCTCTGGAAGGACTGGCTCAGCTGGCCCCTGCGTACACGTGCGCTTTTCTCTCCCTTCTAAGTGAGAGTGACAGCAGCACTTCCACGGCCGTCTTGAGGATGGACGCCAGCTGCTGGGGAGAGTGAGGCAGAAGATGAAAGGGCCGGGGAGCACGGTGATAGCGGCCCCCTCACACTCTCCAGGCCCTGGCTGTCCCGGCTTCTTCCACACCAGAGAAACGCCGCAGCCTGACTGGTTTAACACACGGCTGCTTCCTGCAGTCCTAGCTGCACTCAGATGCAGTCCCTAACTCGAAGCGCACTCTCAGTTCCTGTGATTAGAAGTGGCAGGCTTCTTTTGTTGGGTTCATTTATGTAGCACTTGTTAAAAGCTTCAAAAGCTAAGCAACTTTTACACGGCCTGCCATGCTGGGCGTGTGGAACGCATTCCTAGAGACCATACTCAATAACGAGCAGCAGTATTTTGTAGGAGCGGATTTTCAGCTAATCGATGTCAGCTCAGGGTGCCCATCTGCAAGTTGGGTTCTGAGGGCAAGTCCAGAGGGCATGTCCTGCCCAGACACGAACAACCCTGCCGGGCAGAGCTGACCCGTGCCCTCCTGTGTGAGCCCAGCCTCGCAACCACGTTGGCTTTCTCCATGTCCCCACCAAAGCTGTTCGTGTTCCAGGAAGAGAATGCCTGTGTTCAAAGTGTGTCAACAGTTTCAGCACTGCTGAAGAATGTTGGAGCCAGATCAACTCCAAGAGGTCATTTTGTTTAATTTTTACTTTAAGAACTACACACCTTAATGGTGGTGGACCAATTTCACACAAAGCCAACCTACCCAGTAAGACTTTCTGGCCATTTGTTTCCGAATCCATAGTTAACTCTGAGTGATGCATCCGCCATGTGGCCCACAGCTCCGCTCAGCTTGTCTGTGCCCCCATAAATTCAGCTCTGCTCACACGAGATGAAACAGGCAGCCTGGCATCACGTGCTGGGCGTGGAGGCTGGGTCTCTTCATCCCCTGGATGGATATCAGCGTTCTCGACAAAGGGCTGCAGCTCGGCCGTTTGTCCAAAAGTAACTGCTCTTATATTTGCCAAAGCTGTCAGCTGTGGCTCCGACTGTTACCAGACGAACCCCAGATCTGCGAGCGTGCACAGGTGGAGAGCAGCCCCGCTTCAGCCTGAGGAGTCGGCACTGTGTCCCTTCGGCTCAAAGCCCGCGAGCTCCTGGCACTGAAACCCCACGGAACGGTCCTCCTCCCCTGATGGGTGAGGACAGGATGCTTCTGCACTTCTGCCTGTGGAGGTCTGTAAAGGGCCCATCCGGGGTCTCCTTCCACTCAAATTCAGGCCACTTCAACCAGCACTGCAGAAAAGTCACCATTGAACATGCTGTCCTCGCTCTGTGGCTGTTGTACACTATAGCAGAAATGGACCTGCCCACTCCTCAAGAGGGCTCTGAAACTCCAACTTCTGTGCAGCCTTTTATACCCTGCTCTTCCCACTCCAGGCTAAATAAATATGGGCACTTGCACCCTAAATAAGGCCCCTCTTTCATTCTAGTTCTGTGATTTTAGAGTTCTAGAATTCAACACGATCTATTTATTACACAACTTTAAAGAACAATGAGCAACATTACTTCCAGTACTGGGTCCTCTGAGAGAATGAAACTAAGATGCAGTTCCTTCCTTCGAGGACCTGTTAGTTTATGGAAAGAAAAATACTGGAGCATGTTTTATCATCCTGCGGGGTATCTCCTCAGGTCAACCTGTTGAGGGCACGCAGCAGGGCAGCGCACACCGCCCCTGGGCACTCGGCACTCACACCACCCTCTGTCTGATACAGGCCCCTGCATTTGCCTGGAGACTGCAGTGACTTGGGGTTACCCCCTTCTCTGCCTCTGCCAGTCAGGGTCCTGCTCACCAGCCCTTCCTCCACACCTCCTGACGTGTTCCAGGCTGAGTCCACGAGCCCAAAGGGAAAGTCTGTTTCCCATGGTTTGGTTTTAGGGGTGAATGACCACATCCAGGTTCTTTCCCCAGGTTCTGAACTCACGATCTCACACCCAGGCATCAGGAGGGCAGCAAAGATGGCGGGAGCGTGGAGCTCTTGGCTGAGGATTGTGCATGGCAGCTTTCTCTCTCTTCGCACAGCGCACCTTCGATTGCAGCTGACCGCAGAGTTGGGCCAGCCTGGAGCTGGCGCTGGCCCTGCTGGCAGCTCGTAGGTCAAGCCAGGAGAAAGCAGAAGCAGCGGCGTCCAGGAAAAGTTCTCAGTCGGCAGGAAAGTCGTGTCGTTTGTGGGTACGTCAGGCCCACTGGCCCAGGAACTGCAGGGAGCCTAACCGCAGTGCGCGTTCCCAAACCAGGGCGCACAGAGCTGCTCCCAGGAGAGGAGACATTCTCTGTCACCCAAATTAGAACCATCTTGCCCTTTCTACTTCCGTCTCTTACCATTACATGCATTTTGTCATTTAATTTAGGGTGGGAATGTGGGACTTTTATTCATCTGAGACCAACTTTAGCTATGGATTACCCATATGCCTTTGGGTTTAAAGTTTTTTGAGCTTTAAAATGGGAAAATTCTGCCATGTACATATCTATTATTTAATTTGGTTAAAAAAAATTTAGACAACTCTGACATGTTTAGTCTGCAGAAATGAAGCCTTCCAAAGACACTACAGCCTTTTTACTTTGTTAGGTCCCCAAACGAAGTGGTCCTCAAGTGTAGCCAGAGGTAAGAATAAAGGCTTTGAGTCCCTCGATAAGCTAATAGCTCAACTCGATAATGATAATTATAGAAAACAGCTATGTGCTCAGCTTGGTCACACTCACAATGCCAAGGTCTTCGTGGAGATGGGTGGTGATGGCCTGGAGAGGATCTGTCAGACAGAGGGATCTATCTGATCTCTATGGCCTGGAGAGGATCTGTCGGACAGAGAGAACTATCCGATCTCTATGGCCTGGAGAGGATCTGTCAGACAGAGGGATCTATCCGATCTCTATGGCCTGGAGAGGATCTGTCGGACTGAGGGATCTATCCGATCTCTATGGCCTGGAGAGGATCTGTCGGACAGAGAGAACTATCCGATCTCTATGGCCTGGAGAGGATCTGTCGGACAGAGAGAACTATCCGATCTCCATGGCCTGGAGAGGATCTGTTGGACAGAGGGATCTATCCAATCTCTATGGCCTGGAGAGGATCTGTCGGACAGAGGGGGCTGCTGGGGTCGCTTGTCACTAACATGCTGCCCTTTCTCTGCCCCACTCTGCCATGAGCGGCTTCTGGGTGATGCCCCTCTGCCATGTGCCAGCCTGCCTCAGAGTGAGCCAACTATGGGCTGAAACTACTGCAAACTGCAAGCCAAGTAAACTTGTCCTCCTTTACCTTTGGGCATTGGGTATTTTGTCTCTGCAACGAGAAAAGTAACTAAGACACAGGTGAAGAAATTGAGACAATTCTTAGAACCCTGGATAGATAGATTTCATGTCTAAGAATATCAACTCCCACAACTACTACTGTGTAATACTGGCTTTCAAATAAAAACATAGAGGAATACTAGCTAGTTAAAGCATTCATCAAAATTCACTCCGACATCTCAGAAATTTAGGCCTCGTAGACCAGAGACGATTTTTCAAAAGCCAAGTTCTGAGATTTCTATGTGGAAATGGAAGTGGCTCTCAGCAGTGCCCGTCTGGGCCCAGGTGGACGTTCCCGAGCCACCTGCCTCACTCCTACCATCTCTGTTGGCTCCTGTAACAGACTGAGAGACATTTGTCAGGGAGAATCCTGTCAGCCACAGTCCGGCGTCTGGTAAGCTCCGTGCCGAAGCCTCACACAGGGCTAACGCCACCCTCAGACAAGGCAGGTGGAGACTTCAGGGCCTCATGAGAGAAGAGACAGCGAGTCTGACCGGACGTGCCGGTCAGGGCATCACAGAAGCCGCACGTGCTGCTCTCGGGTGGGACTTCTGTGCTTCATCCACTCATGACAGTGACTTCAGTGGGCTTGCAGCAGAAGCCCCTGGTCCCCATGACAGTGTGACTCCAGCGTGAGACAGGAAGTAGGACAGCAGGAAGTTACCAAGAGTGACCTGTGTTCAGGCCCACGGCAAGTCACTTTCATACCTTTCACGGCACGTCTTTCCCGCATCGAGGGCCGAGCCTGACAGTCGAAGCGCTTTCTTGACGCCATCACATACCCTTTCAGGCTCAGCGTGGGAAGACGCCTCCCCCGGCTCCCGCGGCTCGGCTTCCCCTGGGCAGAGTCCCCAGAAGTCACTGGGCTGGTGTCGGACAGCTCAGGGCTCTGCGCGCTGCGATGCTCCGGTCAGCACCCCTGAGACAGACCCGCGCCGGGATCCTCGTGCTTGGAGGCCCGACTGTGTTTCAGGGCGCGCTGCCTGCCTAGGCCAGAGCGGACACCGCGCTCTCATCCCGAGAGGCCCTGACAGAACATAAACTACACCTGAAGGAAGGAGTGTGGGTTTTGACCTTGAGAGGTCAGTGAGAGAGGGAAGCTCACAGACAGGCCGGCTTTGTGGTCCAGCCGGAAGTCTGCAAGGAAACCCAGCCGGACTCCAGTTCTGCAGAGCAGGCGGGAGCGGCTGTGTGTGGAGGCCGAGGGGCCTCCCAAGGCTGGTCCAGGACCGGCTGAGATGCCCCTGACAGACGGGGACACTGGGCCCCGCTGTGGCGTTCCCCACCCAGGACCGTGGACTGCAGAAATGCCTCCTTAGAGGGCCAAGGGCGGCTCTGCAGACGGGGATGGCCGCGGTGAAGGGTCGGAGACGGGCCAGGGAGCGAGGCGGAGGGAGCGTGGAGACGGCAGGGCTCAGGTGGCAGTGCAGGGTGGCAGCGCTGGGCGAGAGCCGTGGGGGAGGGTCCAGGAGAGCCCGCCCCAGTCTCCTCTCTCCTGGGCGGGGTTAGGCTAAGCCGGGTCTGTCCCCTCAGGCTTTCTTGGCCTGGGACTCCGGCGGCCCATGCTTGTCCGTAGGAGCTCTGCGGCACCTCAGTCCTGAAATTATTCGGAATCATGCCTACTCTTTGGTATTCATTTTATTGGACTGCACTTACTTAATTGGAATAAGAACAAAAAAATTAGAAAAGGCCTCAAAACCCAAGTGCCTTCATATGTTGAAATAAGCTCCTTTGGCCGCAGAGCTGGACCTGAACCAACGCAGAACCTTAGTGTAAACAGCAGGCCAGTTCATCCAGAAACACCACCGCCCTCGACTACAGGACGTCAGTCGAGACTGTCCCGGACGCGGATTCTCTGCGCTGCCACTCCACATCCACGAAGGCAGAGGGCCGGGCGTGTGTCTGCAGGCTCCCCGGGCCTGTGATGCAGCAGCCGTGGCCGAACTGGCGCCTTCCGCTGCACGGTGACTCCGCTCGGTCCCTGAGCTGGGCACCAGCCCGGGCGGCTGTGCGAAGCCCCCGCCTGTACCTTCACAGCTCCGCAGGTCACGGGGTGACAGCAGCTGTCCCACTACAACTGCTCAGGCATATCTCTCCAGTTAAAGACATATATATATATATATATATATATATATATATATATATATATATATATATATATGATTTCAAAGACCTATTTAACCTTTGCACGGATATTTCAAAGCAACAGTTTATTCAATTAAAAGAAAACATTTTTAAAAGATAATATTTTTTGCAGTATCTTAGCAACAGGTGATTGAACCCATGCCTAGAACTAAGACTTGAGATCTTGCCAAAGGGCCACATACTAGTGATATCTTCCTTTTAACAAATGGAATGAATCTAATATTGTCTTGGACAAGTTTCGCTGGGTTACATCATAATGTGAAACCCTAACCCTGTGCTGCAGGGGGGAGAACAGGCGGAGAGAGGGGGCCACGCCCCGCAGACCCCGATGGCCTCTGAAAGAGGAGGCGGACGTGGTGATCCCTGCACGGCAGCCGCACCCCGGGCGGGCGCAGTGAGGTGGGACCAGACGAGTCGGCCCCTAGGACCCTGAGCCACTCAGAGCTCCTCTCTGGGCGGGGGCGCCACCCCCACTCATCGTAGCCCACCCAGACGGGAATTTCACACACAACTGGGGTGGGTGGCACGCAGCCTACTGGAGAATGTCGAGCCATTTTCATCATAGAAAACGGCGTCTCTGAAATGCACATGACAACATTTTATACGACTGCAGAGGCTTTATGACATGTGAGCCCAGTGAGGAATCCCACCCTGCCCCCTGCCCCAGGTTCAGGCTGCTGTGCCTGGCCAGCCCCCTCCGCGGCGTGTGGAGAAGCAGGCGGGCAGTAGGGCATCACAGGGCCTCCTTCTAAGGGTCCTGTGTTCAAGTCGCCTGGCCGTGTGGAGAGGCAAAGAAGTCGGAGAGCACGTCGGGGTGTGAAATCACAATGTGTTCATTAAGACTGAGAGAAGCCTTTCTGCTTTGGGGTGTTTCCATGCTGGTCTGTAAACTATGTGCTAAACAACTAAAGAGAACCTCTTTCTTAAAGACTAAAAAAGGTCATTTTTAGCATAGTCTCGAGACTGTCTTCCGCCAAGGCCAGCTGTCCAAGCCACACTTCAAGAAGGGCCAGGTACATGATAAGAACCTCATATATTTGAGGCAGAGGATACGGCGAGTGTACAGTGGACACTGGCGCAGTAACGTGCGGAGCGCGAGCCTCGCGGGGTCTTTATCCTCACAGTCACTGCAGAGGAATGACGGTCCCGGCCACGACGCGGTGGCTTGTGCCATCCTGGACTCCGTTTAAGTGAAGCCGACGGAGGCCGCCCCGGCAGCAGCGAACATGTGAAGCCTCGCCGGACCTGCTGGAAACACCCTGATCAGAAGAAATCTCTCTCCCCCTTATTTTCACAGTCAGACATCTAGAAAATACTATTTCCTGAGTCCCCATTTCTGCCAGGCACTGTAGGGGTCCCAGAGGAACAAAAAGAAGTAGAACACCGCCTTTGCTTTCAAGAGATGTGGAGTAAGGAAAGAGAGAGAGGCGTAAACGGATAATTATGGCGCGGCGCGGAGAATGAAAGCCGTGTGCGAGGGCCTGCGGAAGCCGAGCTGGCCAGGGAGGTCCGAGACGGGCAGCCGCCCCCAGACGGCGGAGGCTGCTGCCAGCTTCGTGTCAGCCGCGAACACGGGCCCTCGCTCCTCTTCCGTCCTGCGCTCCGAACCGTGAGCCTGACAGGGGGACAGAGCCCCTCGCCCGGCTGGGCTCCGAGCCCCCGGCCGCGGGCAGGAATCGGCGGCCCCCGCCTCCAGCAGAGCCTGGCGCCAGGAGCAGAGCGCCACAGGCCAGGGGCTGCAGGGCTCCCGCCCGGGTGTGGGACCCGCCCCGGCTCCCGCTCACATCTCAGCCCGGCAGGAAACCGCCAGAGCCCAGGCTGGGCCGCCAGGCAGGGAGGATCTGGATGGGGTCTGCAGAAGCCCAGGGCAGGGAGGAATGGCGGAGCCGCCTGCACGATCAGCACTTGCAGAAAGCTGGAGCACGCCCTGTGGGCCCGGGGCGGCTGGGTATAACTGCCGGGACCGTCTCCTGCCGCGGGGATGGCGGACGTGGCGCGGAGCCCAGGAGCGGCCAGGGCCCACGGCGCGTCCTTCCCTCTGGGAGCCACCAGCCCTGCCCGCTCGCCACCGGTCTGCCAAGCCGCACCCGCCTCTAACGGGTGGTCACTGTGGCCCGGCAGAGAACAGGGCACCTCGAGCTGCTCCGAGCTACAGTGCACAGCGGCCGGTCAGCACCTCGGCACAGATGCCCACAGCGGGCCGGACCGGGACTCCCTGGGGAGTGGGAAAACACGTCCCACGTCCACGAGCACGCATGGCATGACGTGAGTCTTAGGAGCAAAGGCACAGTGAGTCCTGAAGACAAGACGGCTCAGAGGCAGTGAGCGGCGAGGACTGGAACGGGCCGTGGCCTGCGAAAAGCTGGACCAGAGGCCACGCGGCTGGGCGGTGGCCTCCGCCCTCTGAGAGAAGACCTGGGTGACTTGTTGACCCTGCCTAGCCAAACCGAAGCGCTCCCTCCAGCTGCCGATCAAATTCCACATCCAACGCCCGCCGTTCTGTTAAGCCTGGGACCAGTGGAGCCGCCCTCGAGGAAGGGACAGAGACTCTGCTGCGGCAATGCCACCCTGCCCAAGTCTGCACCCACCAGCTGTCTGCTGGGGCGCCTCTCACCCGGCCCACCTTGGGGTCAGCCCACCAGACGTGCTTAGAGGCTCAGCGCAGCCGGCAGTAGATAACACCTCCTTCTGCCTTTGATCTGTGCACATGGTGATTGTCAGACTGTACATTTCTGCAAGTGATGAAAACACTAACAATACCCCAACCCCAAACCTTCACCCCGAACACAAGGTGGGTAATGTTCTCCAGAGCCAGCCAGGGCAGTGGGGCCTGAGTTCAGCTGTTTGCAGTAAGCCTTCGAGGCAGTCTGTCTGGGTTTGGCATGCCCAGCCATGCTGGCAGCGTGAGGTTTTCTCCCTCGCAGGCAGATGGCCTTCTGAAGTAGACACTGTGCTGCACACAGGGCCGGAGAGAGCTCGCAAATGTTTGCTATTAAACCCAGGCTGCCCGGCCGGCACACCCCAAGCGCCAGACGATCTGCCTCTCGGGAGGCAGTCGAGCTGGAAGAGTGTCTCCAGGACTCGGTACCCCAGGATTTCTGGGCCTTGGTGACATCTAGGTGCTTTGTAATGTGGCGCATCTGTTATGCTGTTTAAAAGTGTACGTGGGCCACGGAAAGCTAATATCTGGAACAGTAAGGTAATCCTGTATGCTTCGCCACGGAAAACGCGAGCAGAGGGCTGCTTGCTGCCCGAGTCCTGCCATCCTTGTTTAACTCTCCTTCAGTTATGTGACAGGTCTGAAGGCACTCCTGGTTACAGCTGCGGAGCGAGGGAGCTGCCAGCTGTACCCACTCTGCCCTCAAGAGCAGGCAGGACCCTTAAAGCCAGTCCCCGTAAGGACAGGTGCCGCCGAGGCGAGGACCACCGCTCCAGGAAGAGTTCAGAGAGGCAGCGGGGAGCTCGGTGCTCCTCAGAAGTGCTGTCGGCTCCGGCCGTCCGGCCCCCAGCCCCGCCACGCCGACCGGGATCCCTAAGGGATGCTTCCCGTGAGGACGGCAGCACCCCGCTGGCCCCACCAGCCCGGGAGCCGCTTGGACTCAGCCACGTAGTCCACAGCTGATGGGGAGTGATGTGGAGTACGTGCTTCGAATATGCCCCGTGATGGGCAGAGGCGCACACGGCAGGACAGGTGACCAGTACGACACGAGCAAGCTGCTCCTCCGCCAGCCGCCATGAGTTCAGAGTCTGGACAGTTGGGCAGAGGCCTCCCCAGCGTGCGGACAGACGAGAAAGTGTCGGCAGCCATGACCTCAGGGGAGCGCTTGGAGAACTCCACTTTTCTGGATGAATCTCTGCTCCACAGAACGCCACGTGCCTGGGAACGTCGGCCCGAGGTGAACCCCGCAGTGAGAGGGGGTGACCTGAGAGAGTCCGTCGCCAGAACGCCCGGGGAGCTGCCTTAGTCCCTCCTCGGAATCGCCACTTACTGCGGGGCCGGCAAAAGCCACGCCCAAGTGGCAAACGTGGTTGGCGCCTCTGCGGGGCCTAAGAAACGTCTGCTCTGGTCCCTGGAAAGCATGGTAACGGAGCAGGCTGTCTTGGTCGTAAAACCTGAGCAGTCTAAGGTCGCCCCTGAGGGAAGCCCTACACAAAGAAAGCGGAAGATGGAGGGGACCCTCACCAGAACTGGGCTGTCGAAGGCACTGCTGGGAATAGAAAGCCCGCAGCGTCAGCCACTTCCGTCACAGAACCCACGTTTGTCTGTTACCCGGCGAAGCTCGTGGAGAGGGGACCCCGAGAAGCCTCACGCTTCCTCTCGATCTCCCACCCACTGAGACTGCGGGACGGCGACGGGCCGTAACTGCCAGCAGCCGGAGGTGGCTTCTCGCTCGGCGCGGAGTCAGAGGGGCACCCGCTGCGGGAAACACGGGCGCGCGGACGGCCCTCGCCGCGGGGTCGCGCCCGCCTCCTCCCGGGAGGCTCCGGCTCTCAAGGCGGGCACAGACGCCGTCACCAACCTCGGAGAAACTCACCTCCCAGACTGGTCGTGCCAGACAAGGCCTGGGCGGCCACAGGGCACCGCTCGCTCGCTCTGCGCAGAAGGTGGCCTCCACGTGAGCCAATGAGCAGCCGGAGTGGCGGGGACGTGTCTGCGGCCTCCGGACTCCACCAGGCCGAGTGGGATACAAGTTCGAGCCTGGGCAGCTGAGCAACTGAGCTAAGGCCTTAGGTTTGAGCTCACTTTAAAATAAATAAAATCACAGGAGCTGAGGTCGTGGCTCAAAGGAAAGGCCTTGGGCTCAATACGCTGGAGGGAAGTATGAAAAAATTCAATGAACACACAAGTAAAAGCAGAAGAAGCAAAGACTGACAGTGATTTAATTTGTTTCCCAGCTCACGATTGAGCCCCCCCCATGGGATGAAGGACAGTGGCGCGCGGTCGTCACCACGGAAACAGGCCTCTCTCTGAGCACAGCGGGACCCCCTCGGGGTCGGCGGGAGCGGCGCGGTCCTCCCAGCACCCCACACCGAGCAGTGGCTGACGGACACCGCAGAGGGACCGGAGCTCAGCAAGATCTCTTCCCTAGGAGTGAAATCTCTGTTCCCTGTGGGAGCAAAACACGGGCACAACTTATCCCGACTCCCAGAGCTACTTCCCACCCAGTTCAACAAAAATCATCTCATTACCCAGAAATTGGACAGGTGAAGACCTCAGCCATGGAAGTCCTGCCGGAGCAATTTCTGTTCTCCAAGAAGGAGCTGACGAGAGGCTTGTTGAGGATTTTCCTCCGCATGTGTTTACTAAGGCTGAGGAATCAATAAGCAGTTCAGACGTGTCGGAGATGGAAGGGGTCCAATTTATTGTTTCTTACAATGGTAGCTAAAAATGCAATCACTCAGACGTTTCTGGTTTGGAAATACATTGCCATTTAAAACAAATTTAATTGAGTCCTAATTTCTGTCAGTAAAGTAAACGGGTACTGGAAAAGTTTAAATTATCATCCATCTTAGCAAAAGAGTAATCTGTTATATTAGCAGTCAGTGACTGACTCGTTATTTATTCTCTTAGAAGGTAAGCAGAGGAGATTAACATTCTGATAAGTTTGCTGCAGACGCCCGAAGCATCCCGAGGCTGTCTTTCAATAACGTGTCAGACATAAATTCCATTATAATTATAATTAGTACTAATGCCTCCCAAATTATATTTAATGGAAAGGCCATTATTTTAACTACAAATAATTTCTTTCTTAAAAGTTTTAAATGGGTTTAATTTTTTAAAAATGCACAGTGCAATTCATGTTGAGGCCAGACCTGTAAGTCAATCGCAGGGACACAAGGAGGGAAAGACGGTATGTTTCGCTCCTTTTTCCAGATGGTTACATATTTTCTCTGTTGTGCTGGTCCGAGGAGACGGGGTGGGTGAAGAGGAGAAAGCAGAGTGTACATTCACCGCGCACTTAGAATTACTCCCTTTAATTCTCGTAGCAGTGTGCGAAGTGGACACTTGCCCTCCGCTACCGAACAGCAGGACGAGTTTCTGGAGCTGCCTTCCTTCGGTGACGCGACGCTGCGCAGGGCGTCGGGGAGGCAGAGCCCAGGGTCCAGCCCGCCGCCCGCCGCCCGCCGCCCCTCCTGGCAGCGCCCTCGTGAGCCCGAGCGCACGGCGAGCGCTGCCCGGCGCTGCTCCCCGCAGCCGTGAAGGGCTAGCTCGTCCCAGGCGTCCTGGCCGAACGTCCGGAATTGGGGCCTGGGGCCGTCCGGCACGTGCCCCTTACTGATGCTTGGCGCGGCCTCACACACTCGGCTCTTAGTCCAGTGTGTTTCCCTCGGACAGCCTTCAGCGGTGCCGGCGTAGCCGGGGGCAGACCTGCTGCGGGCCCGGGCTGCCAGGAGACCCCCGAGGAAGGCGCACCGCCCTTGGACCCCCGGGTCGGCCAGGCGGGGCCGAAGCCTCTCGCCGGCCGGAAGAAGCCCTAGAAGGTGGAACGGCCCCCGTGGACTCCCCCAGAGACGTTCGAGGGCCCGGGCGCTCCCGGGAGAACAGTGCAGCTAGAAGCGAAGGAGCTGCGTGAGCCGCCCCGGCCCAGCTGCCTCCAAACCGCATCCAGCAGTTCCT
Organism: Thryonomys swinderianus; assembly: GCA_004025085.1. NCBI lineage: Eukaryota > Metazoa > Chordata > Mammalia > Rodentia > Thryonomyidae > Thryonomys > Thryonomys swinderianus. Next base: position 27,517 of record PVIC010009782.1, read on the forward strand.
GCCTCCGGGTCCTGGGAGAGCCCGGACGGAGGTCGCCGTGGCCCGCAGAGAGGGCACCAAGGGAGGCCGGCGGGGGGCGCGGCGCTGGGGGCGCGGCCTCCCAGACTGGAAGCCTGAGCTGCTGGCCTCTTCCCCTCGCTCCTTCCTGGTCGTTTCCGGTACCTTGCCAGGGCTCCTCCATAGCACAGCTGCCAACTACCGGTTACGATGCGGCCGCCGGGCGACTCTTCGTCCTCTCAGAGGAACCCGGAGAACCTCAGCCAGGGCCCACCGAGGCGGGCGCGGGAGATGGCGGGCGAGCTGGCTACGCACAGGTTTGCTGAGGTCGCCAGTGTTTTGTGCCCTCTTAGGCATTTCTTCTTTGACATTTCCAAAAGCATCAATAAATATATAAAGGCTAAGAAGGACAAATAAACACAAAACCTGAGTCATTGTCTGATACCCCGTCTTTAGTGGTTTCTAACATGAAAATGACCATGAGATTTAAGATGAGAAGATCCAGGTTTTGAGCTGAAAGACTTAGATGAGGCTTAGAAAAACAAAAACCTTACTGGGCGTGCACGCACGCGCGCACACACACACACACACACATATACACACACAAGTGCACACGAAAGAGAGAGAGAAGAGGTGTTTATTTTGCTAAACCACAAGCAAGAAGTTTGAATGATTGTCCCAGGGAAGGGGCCTAAGGGGTGAAGGCTGAGGAAGAGTAAAGAAGCGCAGGCCCTGGCCCCGCGCCTCGTGAGGAAGGCACTCATTATGTTCTGAAGCGCAGACCAATACAAATTTTTAAGAATTGTTTAAAAAGAAAAGCCAAAACAATGTGAACTTCTTGGAAATACAAGTTCCTTAACCCCCAGAAATTTGGTCACCTGCAGGCCGGACGGCCACCAAGTGCGGCCCTCCCCAAGGGCTTCGTAAGTCAGGGCAGCAGATGAAGCTCTGCTCCTGGGCCCGCCGCACAGCCCTGGGGCCGCTGGCGTCCTTCCCTGGCCCACGAAGCCCCAGAAGAGCAAGACAAGGGCAGAGAGGGCTGGGTGCCGTGAGCACAGAGCCCATTCCGGGGCTGAGGAACAGGAAAGGAGGGGCCTCAGCTCCACACGGGGGAGCCCCGTTCAGCCGGGGGGTCAGGACTAACGCAGGTTATGTCCGGAGGTTTCCTTAGGGGGTGCTCCTTTGAAATCTTGGAATAAATCCCATGAAGGAAGCCTTGTTTTCCTTCGGTTCACAGTAAAGTGTCTGCTGAAATTTAAAGATGTCATCTTGGGACTTGGAAATTCCTGTTTTACTCCAGTCTGCGTATCAGCCACTCCCCATGGCAAGGCGACCCGTGGGGGACAGCCCCACGCCGCTCCCCCACTCCGCCTCTGACCCCCAGGAGTAAAGTCTAATCCCTTGGACCCGGGGCGGGGGCAGGACACCGGCAGGACGCTCAGTAGTCAGTGGAGCAGCGGGGCAGCCGGCTGGGGCCCCGTCACCGCCAGCCCGGTAGACGTATCAGATGTCATCGGGGCCCCCTTTCCCCTTCCCACCTCGGACCTCACAGGCCGATAAGAAGGGGGCTTGCCGTAACCCAGAAGTAAAACTGTCGCATGATTGTAACCCTGACAGCATCCCCTAATGAGCTTCCCTGCAGATAGGGAGAGGGAGAGCGCTTTGATCTCCAGGGGCAAGGCTGAAAGGCCCACTGTGTGGAGCACAGCGGCTCATGGGGGCCCGTCTTGCAGTGATTAAAGTCACACGCTCCCCTCTGAGCCGTTTGTGCGCTGCAGATAAGATTAGCTGCGCACTGGGTGGGTCAGCCAGCACCGGGGAGGAGCCTCATGGTGTCTGAGACGCGACCAGGAGGTGCCGGCTCTGCGGACCAGCCCTTCCCGCAGCCTGTGTTTAAAGCCAGGACCTGAGCAAAGAAACACGCGCAGTGCTTCCCTCTTCTTACTCCCAGAAGAGGCATCGGGGCCTAATCCACACTAGACATCCATCCGACCGTTTCCCAGAGACTCTGCTCGGTAGCGGCACAGGACAGGGGCTTGGGGCGACGCCCGCAGGCCTAGGGGAGTCCCAGCATGGCGTGACTTCGCAGCCTCGGAGCGACAGAAGGAAAGCGCCCGGCCTCCTGAAAACTGTTCAGGGAGACACGCTTTGAGATTCTAGAAGGCCCTGTGCCGGAGCAGAAGAAAGACGATTGGTCACGTGAAATTGAAGGTGCGCTTCAGGGTTCCAGTGGGCCTCACGGTCTGCGGTAACCGGCCAGCTTTACTTTCTTAGAGTTTATTCCCTCGTTAGTAGAATCTGAGCTCAGAAGGAACCGCGGCTCCTGAGGAGTGCCCGGCCTTTGGAAACGCAGAAGCCCCTCCCTCACCCGCCTGCCAGCTGGGCTCAGGCCTCTCCCGGCCAAGCACACGCCCCGACTTGTGCGTCTCTGACACGGGGCAGAGCGAGAGGGCGCCACGCTCGTCCTCTGCCCGGGTGTCCACGCGCCTCCAGCCACGGGCTTGCTCTCCGCAGAGGGGACGCTCAGCCCACTCCCACGGGCTGTGGCAGCCGGGCCTCTATTTCCAGCCTCCTCACTGGAGCTCTTAAATGACTAGTTTCCCCCGAGGCCGGGCGGCCAGGAAAGCTGCTGGCAATGGCAAGTTTCGATGAGAGACGCCTCATTACAGCTCCCGAAATACAGAGACCCGGAATAGCCGCCCTGAGCAGCTGGGGAGAAAGAAAGAAGAGACTGAGAGCGGCAGCACTTGGAAGCCACGGGGGGGGGGGAGGCCCGTGCCCCCCGCAGCTCTGCGGCTCCTCACCGACCTCCTGGGCGCCGCGTGGGCTCGCAGCAGCCCTGTCTGACTTGCTCGCTGCTGAAGGTGGTGACCACACGGGCCACTCCAGAAGGGCCTGCCCAGGCTCTGCTCTGAGAGCCACGCAGCACCCAGGAAGAGGCACCGTAATGACGGACGCTCCCTCGAGAAACAGGCGATCCTCGCCGGTGACCCAGGAGTCACACTCACTGTCTCCGCTTCCAGGATAGAGAAACTTAGGACTCGAGATAATCCAAGTCCCCCAGGAGCACAGGAAGCGCTTGAGCTGGGCTATGAAAGCACATGTCCTCGGAGGCAGAACTCCGCCTTAAATGTCACAAAATGGATCCTGTGGATCATTGTTCTGACGTGCAAATGTTTTGAGGCTAAATATAGGAGCGACCCTCTTCAATGCCCTGTCTTCAGTGGGGCGCCCTACGGTTCTCCTCTTGTATCCAGTTTAAAAGCCACGGGTCTGGCTGAACTCACTAAGAGCACAGCTGGTGGAAACTGAAACGGGATGTTCAGTCCCTTTTCCCGAATTCCAGCCACTTGTGGAAATCCAGGAGTCTTAACCCCGGTCCAGCCCCGATCGTTCTGTTTCTCCAAAGCACAAAGTTAGTCTGTCCTGCACCTGACGCATGTTGGGAGAGGCCGACGGGGGGCAGGAGAGACCCCGTCAGTGTCCGGGAAGACGGTACACTCCCCAGGAGCCAGCGCCAGCTCCCTATCGTGGACCATGAATCACAGCCTGCTTTCTGGAACAGTCCATGCTTCAGAGTTTCGCACCCCGCAGAATCTGGAGGCTCAGAGCTGCACCATCTGACCTACTTACTCCTCACACGGCAGGCCCGAGGGTGAGGACCCCCGCTCCGCAAGGTCCTACCCGGACCTCAGCGAATGCTCTGTGAAGTCAGCTGTGTGTCAGATTCCGGAGATGAGGGCGGACAGGGCGTTCTCTGAGCCCACAGGACAGAGCCTCTCTTCCCACGAGGCGTCTTGGTCCCCTTGCACCTGAGCTCGTGTGTGGTAGAAGCCTCCGTGGCCCTCCCCGCACTCTGACTTTCTGAAACATCGCTGAAGTCCGTCCCGCCAGGACCTGCTGTGCAGGCTGTGCGCGGGCAGGGGCGGCGTGGCCAGGCTGGAGGCCGCGAGAGCCTGAGCATCGGACTCTCCAGGAATGAGTCTGCTCTCAGTCGTGCCCACCTGCGGCACATGTGCTCTTTATTTCTCTTTGCAGACAAAAGATGTATAAGTTGCCGGGCGTGGTGGCTCATGCCTGTCGTCCCAGCACTCGGGAGGCAGAGACAGGAGGATTGCTGAGTTCGAGGCTTGCCTGGGCACCATAGTGAGCTCAGGGCCAGCCTGGACTACAAAGCGAGACTGTGTCTCAAAAAAAAAAAAAAAAAAAAGATGTATAAGCTGTTTTATCTGCACTAAAACCTCAACATTCAGACTGACCTGCGGTGCGCGCAGTCTGCAGTAACAAAGCAAGTTGTGTGACAGCATGCACCTCTCCACAAGCACCGCCTCACCGACCTGCGTGACGGACTGACAGACGGAAGGACGGACGGACGGATGGATGAAGGGGCGGGGCCCTACACCGGCTAGAAAGTCAGGGTCTGGGTCGGACCCCAGGTGAACCGGCCTTCTCGTTCTGGGCGAGTCCTTCATCCTCACACTTCGGTACCTGCCTTTTCCCTTTAGGTTGACTCTGAACGCGTGTGATCCGGGCCCTCTTCCGCCGTCCACGGAGCGCTGTCTGGGAGGGGCTGCCTCACCCGGACAGTCAGGGGTGAGCACGGAGAGACGGACCACAGCACCCCGCCCGCTGCTCTCCGTTCGTGGGGCTGCCGGGAGACCAGCCGCGACCAGGACAGCTCCGAGCGAGGGAGATGAAGGCACGTGGCTACAGAAAGGCAACGCGGGAACAGGACGCGCCGCGTCAGGGGGCGCCGGGGGCAGGGCCCTGCGGTGGAGGCGGCGGCACAGGGCCCACGGCGTCTGAGAAGCATGCCGGGCCCAGGCCCGAGGCCGAGAGAGCCGGACAGAAGACACCGGCGCGCTCCCCGCAGTGCGGACCCGCGCCTCGCGGCCGGCCGTCCTCCGCCGCGCAGGGACCGGGCGCGAGGGGCTAACGCACAGCACGCGCTCGGCCTCCCTCCGCGGCTCGGGCACCGGCGAGGGCCACGCGGCAGCACTCCGACGGGCTCCCGGGACCCTCTGTGCGTCTGCCAGTTCAGAACTGGGGTTCGGTCCATTTACCGGTCCTCATGCCACGGCTGTCTACGGTATTACTATCACGGAACATTACGAAGTGTGTAGGGGAACTTTACAGTTCTTTCCAGGGTAAAACTTATTTCCAAGTAAAAAAAATAACAAAACTGTAATTATACATTTTCTCAGAAACAAAATGAGCCACAAATTTCTCCAGGACAGGGGCATTCTATTCTTTCTTATAGAAAGATATGTGGGGATATCTTGCAGTAAGTTTTCAGGGAATTATCAGAATTAAGTTGGCCAGAAATGGTTCATAGAGAAATTTTAACCTGGGACAAGGCACCACGCAATCTTACCTTTTTTGTAAGAAATTAATAATATAACTAGGATATTTTTACAAGAAACACAAAGTCCTAAAAAACCTTACGGTTCCTAAAAAACCAAGAAAATGAAATACTTCCACGTTCAAATCCGATGGCTGGACCAATTTCAGAAGAAAGAAAACAAAGTGAAAGTTTCAAAGCACAGGGTCCGGTGGAGCTTCAGCAACAGCCAGTCCTTGCTTAGGGCTGCGCAGAGACTGGAGCCGCGGCTGCCGAGGCGGGAGGAGGACGGAAGCCGCGGCGCGCTCAGCGAGGGGCTCACTCAGCCCCTGACGGCGCCGGGCGCTACAGGCCGGGACGGCTGGGGCCGGGGGCCCGTCCGACTGCGCGGGGCCTGAGTTTCGCTCTCGTCCCCACACCGCCCGGCCGAGGCCCGTGCGCCCTGGGCAGCCCTCTCCTGCCCCGTGCGCTGTCCAGACGCTCCGCCTCGAGCGCGTGTCCTGCGGGGCAGAGAGCAAGCCGTTCAGACCGCAAGCAGGGCAAATCCTCCCTCTAGACTTCACGTCACCCCAGGTCTGGAGGAAGTGAGTTACCTCCGAGTCTTTGCTTGAGGACTTTCCCCAAAACAATGGGTAAAGACTAAAACATTCGCCAAAGGAAAACTGCGCTCAGAGTCCTGAGCTGTCCTGGCGCCCGAGCCCTCAGACTGTCGGGCAAGGCCCCGGCAGCCGCCCGGGGCACTGCTTCGCACCGGATGCCCCTTGAGCCGAGAGCCCACTGAGCTCCAAGCGCCGCAGTATCGAGGGAGGCCCGGGTCAGCCTCTCAGACGGCAGGTATCGGGTGGAAAGACCTGGTTTCTGTGCAAGGAAAACATACGGACTGCTCTTTTGCTTTTCACTGAAGGACTGAAAAATCAGACTGCTAATGTGGTATGTGCCGCTGTGCTGGTGTGTGGTGTGTGTGGTGTGAGATTTTGGGTGAGAATAAAATTCAATGACACCGAACACCTTAAAGCAAAGGTGTGATTACATGAGAAAGAGACGCACAAAACCTCACAGAGAAGAGGCAGAGGGCGCGGGCGCCCCGAGCAGGTCCCCCTCACTCGTGGCTGCTCCGTCCGGAGGTCCATGCGCTGCGGGCAGTTGAGCCTTCAGGTCGCCAGGAGAGTGAGTCTTTTAAATCGCGGGCTGAGGGACACAGGACCCGGAAGGAAAGACACCACGCGACGGCAGCACAGAGCGGGAAGAGCCGCTGCCCACCGGCCAGGGCTGGGCTGTGGGACCCTGGGAGCGCGAGGAGGGAGGAGCGGACGTGAAGATCTCCATCCCGCCGCAGACCCGCTCTGAAACTCAGAAACAGGCGTGCTTTGGGCTTGCGGGACCGGAAATATACCATGGCAAACTCAAGTGAGTATTTCTTCTCTCTTGTCTCAAAAACCTCAAATGGATGCTGCTTCAGTAACCAGTACAGTTACTATTTACCACAGAGTCATCACGTTTACTTTATGTGTTCACAGTCTCACTCTGAGAGCACCGGTCCACGCCAGGCTCTCTCTCAGGGACACCGAACAACATGACCACTAGGGTCTTTTGAAAGGGGTTTGCTCTGCTTTTACTTTCTTACAAAGTTTGGTTCATAGAAGATTTATCTTGCTCTTACTTTCTGACAAAAGGAGAGAGATCACTTTTCCTACATAATCCTGGTAGAACTTTAGTTGTTTTCTAAAGATGTTACAACACATTGCAGTGTGATACAAAGATCGTCGTAATCTGTTTGGCAAAAAAACTCTCACAAACATTTTAGCTCCAGCCAAACTAAACTAAAGGAGTGGACTTATGTACCGCTGTGATGGTCATGTCAGTTTCATGTGAAACTAAATTAGGCAAATACATAAGCAAACAGGAAAGACAAATTTTGATAAAGTTACATGCAAATAAATGTTCCCCTTGAACACATTACCGCCCTGTAAGGACCGATTGTCTTGTGCGCACCCTACCCAGTCAGCATCGTCGGACATTTTATGACTTTTTATATTACGTGCTCCAAATGCCCTCGAAACGCCTCCAGACCCACATCCCAGCCCCTCTGGAGCTCTTCATGCATGAGCTCTGCCGATTTCACCTACCGTCCTGGATTTACTTCCGCTGACTAAGGGAAGAAAAAACCTTCTGCTTCCAGAGGTGGAGCATTATCTTGATTTAGCAGGTTGGGCCCCTGAGTCACTCCTGTGCTCAGTAGCAAAGAATGCGGGCTGGGAAGGATTAATTACCACAGCCAGTAATCCTGACTCCAGCCTCCAAAAGTATGGGGAAGTCCAACAGAAATCTTGAAAGTGATTTGCGGCATTCCGCTCCCATCAGCCTCATGAGTAATGTCGCCTTGACACCTCTCGCCCGTGTAAACATGGTTATCTGAGACACATCAGCTATTCTTTCTGAACCTTCTCCTGTTCACCCTGAGGTCCAGTTTCCCTCCGAAAGGAGGTCTGCATGGCTTCACTCCTGCTTCTCCCTCAGTCTTCGCCGTGAAACCAACACCCTCAGAGCCAGGAACGCCAGCAGCGTGTCTTATGACAACGCGTGTGCGCTCCCATAGGCCTGGGCAAAAATTAATTATGTGTTCTGGGCTCATGCCCAGGGGACACAGAAACTCCTGGCAGAAGCTCATGGGCCAGATCAGCCTGCAGTTCCCGTCAGTCCACACCGGGGAGACACGCTTACCAGAAGGGAGCCACAGGGGAAATTCCTGGTTGACCGTTCAACCTCTTACACAGGTACCGCGCTCTTGAACTCACGCAGACCCGGACTCGGTCGGCTCAGAGCTGCCCGCGGGCCACACGGCTGCCCGGCCGGAGAGCGGCCCCCACTCGCGCTCCGCCGGCCCACGCACGCAGGCAAGCGCGCAGGCAGGCAGCGGCGGACCGGAGCAGCGAGACTCGGCCTTGTCCGCGCACGACACTCACACTCTTCTCGCCCCTGCTCCCTGAACAACAGTGAGTGGCAACTGTGCACGGGGCGCTCACGGGGCGTCGGATGCCGAGAGCAGCCGGAACCGCCGGGCCGCAGCAGAGAGCCGTGAGCAGGGCTGAGCGACTCTGCGCCGTCCGCGAGGGGCGGGGCCCGGCGGCGTCTGGGGCCCGGCGCTCTGCGGCAAACGCCTGCACGGCCGTCCTCCCGCGCCGAGGCCGCCCGCCCGCCGAGTGTAAGGAAAGTGCTGCCGGTTTACACACGCACGAAATCACACGGTCGCTCCCCGGCTAGTCACGTGGCCTTCTGTGTGCGCAGGAGCAAGTATGATAAATCATAATAACAATTACTGATTTATAGTAAGTTTGTTGGAGTTAGATCGTGCTCAGCCGAGGTTCCTGGTTCAGAAGCCTACGCAAATCTTTATGAATCCTCCCATCAATAAAAATTCAGTAAGACTATTGAAGAATTTAATAACAAATGAGGAAAAGAGAGTCTCGCAATAAAAATACGAACAGATTTTATTCACAACTTGAAACCTAATACCATATGTTAAGTGTCTGGGTATATGTACAATTAAAATCCAAATAATGGAGGAGAAAATGTGTCAAAACAGCTGAGATAGCAAGAAACATAATTATCAAGGGGTGTTAAAGCCCTGAGGTTTACTGCACACATGTACCCAAGATGTGTCATTGGGAAATTCTTTTCCACACACAACGAGCCACTGGGGACTTTAAAAAATAGTACTGTGCCAGAGGGAGGACTTCATCCGCTGCAGACCTGAAGCCTGCACCCATGTCTCCCGGCCGCTCACATCTGGAAGCTGGCGCGTCTTGGCAATGATGGCAGAGGAGGGCTCTGTGCCAACCTGCACACACTTGGCATCCCCAATGTGCCCGGAAACCAATCCCGTGTGACTGTCCTTGACGCGCGTTCGCGGTCCCTCCAAGTCTGCGCCACACGCGTCAGAGCCGGGCTCTGCACCCCCGTCCTTCCAGACAAGGTCAGGCGGGGGGGGGGGGGCGCTGGCGGAGCCTGGGGGCGGGGCGGGGCTATGGAGGTGCCCGGCTGCCCTCCCTGCGCGTTGCCTGCCTCTTCTCGGCTTAGCTCCAGGTCCGAGATCCGGCTCAGAGGGGACTGCGGCCCAGGATCCGTAGAAGCCGGACCTCAGAGAGCTGGCTTCCTTCGGCACCTTCCTCTCCGGGACGTCCCGCACCGAGGTCTGCGTTCAGACGCCGCTTGCTCAAGCCTTAAGCTCTGTGTCCCTTCACTCCGTCCTGCGACTCTTCTCCCCGACCAGGCTGCTCTCCTTAATCTGCACAAAACACGCGTTCAGGCATGTGCTCTGTTAGCAAGTCTGAGCTGATGAGCAGGTGCCAGCCTAGCCCTGGGCATGGGGCACACAGTGCAGGAGGCAAGGCTGACCTCCTGAGGACCATGTCCGAGGCCCGGAGTGAGGGCCGGCCCACTCTTCGGAGCAGTGTGTGAATCCCGGAGAAGCCGCATGTGCGGCGGAAGGCGGCACTTCCTCAACAGGGAGCCCGCAGGACCTTCCTGGGAGGGTGATTCCAAGCAGAAGTTTGCTCAAACGGAAAGCGCAGCGCACGCAGAGGCCACGCGGCTGGAGCGGCCTTGGCTTGCTCAAGGCACAGAGAGCAGCCGCGTCGGCTGAGGTGGGCTGAAGGGGTGACTGAGAACACCCTGGAAACGTGCCGCGGAGATGGGGCGCTAGGGCGGCTGCCGACGCGCTCACCCTCCGCTCCCGGGCACGGCCTCCGTAACCCCAGGAGCGACGAGCGGGAGGAGCGCGGCTTCCGGGATTGGTCCTGTTCTTCGGCACACGTGATCTTACAAGGAGATGATTTGGACGCGCTGGCCTGGCCCGGAGCCTTCCCGGCGGGCAGGAGCTCCTGCGGCGGGTGCAGGACCAGAAGCCAGCGGTCCCGAGCGGAGGGCGCGCAGCCCTTCTCAGACACAGGGGAGCCGCGTGTGGGCGGCTGCGAGCGGCCCGAGGGCTGGCGAGACCCTGCAGCTGGCTCCCTGCGGGGCCGGGGAGGCCTCAGTCCTGCGGCCCCGGGAGCGAGTCGTGCCGGTGACGGCAACGGCTTTGCCAGTGGGCTTTCATCGGAGAGCCCAGTGCTGCCGCAGCTGCGTGGCAGCCTCCTGGCCAAGCGTGCCATGGGGACTTCGGACACGCAGAGCTGCCGAATAAGAAGTGCTCTTTGGAGCTTCTGTCTGGGGGGAATCGATCGGGCTGTCAGCAGGCGGGGCGGGAGCCGCAGCGGCTGGGTCTAGGGTCTGCAGAAGGGAGGGCGTCCGGGGTCTGCCCTGAAGCAATTGTAGCAGAATTTCCACATGGCTTAGCTCGGTGCCGTGAGTGGGGACTCGACTGGGTACAAGACGGAGAGGGCCTGGGAGGTTTTGGCCCTGAGCGTCTGAATAGATGGCTGGACGCCATGCACCGAGGCAGGTGACGGGGAGTGTGTGTGTGTGTGTGTGTGTGTGTGTGTGTGTGTGTGTGTGTGCGCGCGCGCGTGCAATCTGAGTCACTGGGATGTTTGAGTCGCCTGCCCAGCTCTGCCCCCTCCTGGAGTGTCTGCTGCCCAACCTCTGCCAGTCCCCGCACTCGGCGTTCCAGTGCAAGCCTGCGCCTGCTCCACCGGTGAGGTCAGCGGCCGCCTCGCCTCGGGCGCCAGTCTTTCTCCCACACTCCCCTGACACCACTGTGTGCCCTGAGGTCAGTGCCCGGCCACCCCAGGAAGTCAGGCCGCCACGTTCGATGACGTGTTTCTGCTGCTAGGGTGAGCACCCGCCCTGTCTCTCCTGCCTTGAACACAGGAAACCTCACGTTCTGAAAGCCCTCGGGCCCCAGCACGTGCGGCTGTGGCCCCTCTTCTCACGCCCAGGGCCGCCTCGCCCGTGTCCTTTCTAGCTGGGCGTAGCACGCGTGCCCTGCAGCAGGTACTCAGCGTGACCGGTACCCGCTGAGGATGATACTTCGCTCTTTCTGAAACTAGTAATTACCAGATGTGTGAAGCCCCTTCCATTTAATGTTTGAGGCAACAGGGGAAAGATAATCTGGAATTTTTGTTTTTTATACAACAAAATACGGTTCACTTTACTCTGGTGGGTTTTGTTGTTGCTTTATTTTTATTTGTTTTAAAAGTGCACTCCGTTTTATGCGTCTGTGAGATGGGCTCCCCCTAAGCGCTTCGCCCCTGGCGGTGGGAGGTAACTACCAGGCGGAGGCGGGCGCAGCGTGCCTGCCGCAGTCTGGGCAGAGCGGTTTCCCCCGCGCCCAGACGCGGAGTGAGCCTGGGTAACCAGCTTCAGGCGCAGCTCATCTCCCGCCACTGTTTATTTGTCAAAAGCCTCGCTGTGCCCTCTGCTAGGTCAAAAGGCACGGAAAGGAGAGGTGGCGGCGGGGTCAGACCCGGACCTGTGAGCCCACCAGGACGGGCAGGCCGGGCCATTAGCTCCCTGTGTGGCCCGGCTGCTGCTCCCGGGAGGCCCGGCCCTGAGCCCCGGGCAGGGCGGAGGGGCGCGGACGGGGAGGAGCCGAGGCCAGGATGGGGCCGGTCCGGCCGGACCGCTCAGCGCGCTGACGAGCATCTATCTGCTCATGCTTCTGGACTGTCTGCTGCTGGGCTCACTGCTGACGTCCTTCCGTACAGTGACACGTCTTTACGCGACCCCACCGCACAGTCGCTACTGTTCTGCTAGCTTTTGGATGACAGGACAGTGACGAGATTGGAGAAAATTCCCTGAGCCCATGCAGCTAGCAGCCTGGCTGATTGCCTCGCTTTCCTACACCGTGTTTCAGGGTTGTAACCTACTGTAACTGCCTTGAGAGAGACATGGACTCCTACAGGCATATGAGATGGCACACGTGTCATGCCAGCTGTGCCCAGATGCCCCATGAGGCGATTTCACACATCGTTGTGTCCATCACGACCGTGCAGCCCCCAGATCTCCCTCTTCTCGCTCTTTCTGCAGGCAGGACTCAGGGAGTTGGGCTCTCTGAGCGTCACCCTCAGCGCTGGAGGCGCAGCTTCCGCCTCTGCGCCCCATGGACTCGTCCTGTCTGGACAGAGACGCTGGGAGCCGGGCAGAGGCGGAGGGCAGCGCCCACAGGCCGCAGGGTCACCTGCAAGGCAGCAGCCCTGCAGTCTGACAGCCTCCCAGGTGCCGCAGAAAGCTTGGGACCAGGAGCATCTCAGATTTCAAGTTTTTAGATTTCATATCTTCAAGTCAAAATTCAAAATCTGAAACACTCCAAAATTCAAAACTTTTTAGAAGTCTCTGCCTTAGTTTCTCATGGCTGGAACAAAATTCCCGACACCCCCACTTAAAGGAGAAGGGTTCCCTTTGGCTGTCGTTACAGACCCTGGTCCAGGCTCCAAGGCAGGAAGGGCCTGGCGGAGGAGAGGGCTCGCTTCAGGGTGGCCAGGAAGCAGAGGGAGAGGGGGACGTGCTCTTCCCTTCACACCCTCCCCAGCCACTTCCGGTCACCCCGCTTTCCATCACGCTGTGCCGCGCCTCTGACCCCATCGCCATGCAGAAGCCCCTTTCAGCGCATGCAGTGCTGGGGACACAACCTGAGACCGGAGCCCCAGCACGTATGAGCAGGAGGCAGCACAAGCGCCCACAGCGCGGAGGGCAGAGCACACCCCGAGCACAAGCTGCAGGCTCCCCTCTTCTTCTTTACACTCATGGTGGAGGAAAGAAGACAACTAGGTCCTGGAAAAGAGATCAAAACAAAGGCCTCTTCTGATCACAAAGCCTTTCTCTGGGTGCAGGGTGAGTGGGGAGGCAGGAGGGGTCAGGGGCTCGCTCTCCGGCCCTGCTCCTGAGGCACAGAGCTGGGCGTCCGGCGTTTCCCAGCGGCTGCTCTGCCCAGAGAATGGTCTGAAACTGGAGCCGCCCGCAGGGGGCGTTTGGAAGGAGCACGATTTCACTAGGGTTTCACCTTGTCCTACTGGGCTTATCTTTTATTTTTCTAAAAAGAATAGGAAGGCCTGGAGATTCAGCTCAGAGGTTCCTGTGCCTGCCTGGCAAGCGCAAGGTCCCTGGTTCGATCCCCAGTAACCACATACAATACCAGGCATGGAGACTCACGCCCACTAGCAATTAGTACCACACACCACAGTGCCAGGCATGGTGGCTCACGCCTGTCATCCCAACACTCGGGAGGCAGAGGCAGGAGGATTGCTGAGTTCGAGGCTTGCCTGGGCACTGTAGTGAGCTCAGGGCCAGCCTGAACTACAAAGCCAGACCCTGTCTCAAAAAAAAAAAAAAAAAACCTCATAAAGTGATATATTTTAAAGTATATAAACACAGACACGTGGAAGTTTAGAACTATTCATTGTCATGATTAATCTGTGCTTGTGATAATGGGTTTCTCTGAAGCGGAGACAGTATGTACATGCTGTGTATTAGTCTATTTTTATTTTTGTATTTAAAATTTTTCATCAGAAGGAAGCACAATATGGGAAGGGAGCATGTCACCTCTAACAACAAAGAGAAAATCCATAGCAACAGCCAAAGCACTGCAGGATTGAAATGAGTACTTGTACGGTGTCTTTTAGAAATCACTGTGTTTAAAGCGATCAAGCTCATCAGCGTCCGGTTTAACCTGATGGCGACTTTCACGCTGGAGCACGAGCCGCGTCCCCTGAGGTCCTCTGCCGCTTGGGTGAAGGAAACCGGAGATTCGTGGCGCTGCCCCTCGAGCCCCGAAGGTCCGCTGGTCAGAACTGCGGGGGTCAGCGGGGCCCGAGCCGCAGCCAGGGCTCCCTCTGCGGCCTCTGTCCGTGGAGGGGCGCCTCTCAGGAGAGGCCCCCGGGCGGGTGACGCCGGCCCGGGGACGGCGGCCGGTCCCTCGGGGGCTGCACGATGCTCCAGCTGCCTGAGCTCGTGTGGACGCCACGGATCTCCCGTCGTTACTCTTCCCGTGTACGGATGTTCGGGGCCGCGTGAGGCGGCCGGGCGTCTCCCTGGAGGATGAGGAGGGTGACGACAGGGACGGGGAAGGTGGCGTGTGTGACACGGCCCAGCTCCCACTCGGGGAGGGAGGCGGTGAATTTCCTGCTCTGAAGTAAGAGAAACCTTTGAAAACCGACGAAGGACAGAAACCCCTTGGGAGCGCCGGAGCTGGCCTGCCCGGCCGGGGGAGGCTCACCGTGGCCCCGTGGGAGCGCGACTGTCGCGCTGAGACGACCCTTGGAGCTGCGGCCTGCAGAGTAAACGGCAGGGGTGACGTGTCTCCCAGCGTGGCGCGGGTCCTGGGCGGCACTCCCGCCGTGGCCGAGGTCCGTGGCAGGGACTCCTCTCCGCTGTGTTGGGAAAGGGGATCTGAAAGGAAAAGGCTTCCTCTATTTACAAAGCCGTCTTGAACGCTGGACCACATTGTGAGCAGTTCGTGATTTTCTGCAAAAATAAAAATGGGGAAAACAAGAACAATTAAGAAAACGGAAAGACATCCTCTCACCACGAAGTCAGAGAGGCCTCCGAGAGCCAGGCGAGAGGCGGAGCTGCCCAGCACGCAGGCTTGGTCCTTGCCGCAGGGGACGGAGGGGCAGGCCCAAGGCGGCGGGAGCCGTGAGCCCCTCGCCCGCCCGGGAGCGCGAGAGGAGGGCGCCGACTGCAGGGCCCCAGGGCGGGAGCATCGCGCCTGGGAAGGGGTGGGCAGCACAGACAGAGATATTTATTGAGAAACTGATGGGATCTCATACTGGGAAATTCTTCATCCATTTTTGCTCTTTTTTTTTAAAGGTAAGCAGTTGCCAAAGAGAAGGTGTCAAGCAGATTTCCTCCAAATAAAGAGCTTTCCTAATAAATTACGTACTTAGTAAAAGGAATTGTGCTTTACATGCTGTAGCCTGACTTCACAGTTTTACAGATTTCTTTAATCCTGACTATATTTTCCCAAGTTTTATATGAGCTGCTGACATTGGGTACTAGTGATGGCTGGTTAAATTGTACTTGGCCCAGGACTTTAAATCTAGAAATGGCAGCTCTGGAGGAAGGTCTGGGACTGAAGAAAAAAAAAGCTGGGACTACTTTTTTTTACAATTCCAAGTAAAAATGAATGTGCTTTCAATATTTAAAGTTCTCCTCTGTTCACAATTCTTTAGAATAATCTGATGAAGAAATACGTACTGCTTTTAAATTTTTAGAAAAACTGGAAACAAATTGAAGTCACTTAGAAATTCAGAAGACACTGCACAGCGAGTCTGAAGTCCCTTTTAGCCCCTCAGCATTCCTCGATCAAGGCCATCACTACATCCTAAAGTATTTCAGGTCTTCTCCACGTTTCCTTAAGATAATCTTAGATGTATTCTTGAATTCTAAGCATGTTTTGCAGTAGAACATGAGATAAAATATTTGCTTGGTTGGGGACATTGAATTTTATGCTTCAGATAAAGGGTACAGGCCAAAACCAGCAGATTCAGAAACTCAAAGGCTTTGTTTGAACATGTTCTTCCAGCAAGCACTCTGCAGCCTCTGAGGCAAAGACAGAAGCAGGAATGTGTCAGCCTGGGGTTCAAGGCCAGGCCTTTACTGCGTAGTGGACAGAATGAGCCGGGGGCTCTGTTTAACAGCTGAGCGTGTAAATCAAAGCACCATGTTTAGTGTGTGAATGTGCCAGAGCTTTCTGGAAGATGTTAAGCATACGTCTGTCTAGAAGTTCTCCGGCCTCAGAGGCCTGGCAATGAGGGTCAAGGAAACAGTCCAAAGCGCAAGTCCAAGTGCAGCTCTGGCCTCGAATGATGAATGGTTTTGAGGGACTCTCTTCTCCCTGCTCACCTCCTTCTGTGTCTGTAACGCAGGTGGGTAAAAATGGATAATTTCCTTCTAATTCTAAAATTACACACATGAAAACAGTTCCCTTTTCTTGAAATTCAAGTCAGTATAGTTCTATCTTTCTTAAGAATCATAGTTAAACAGATTTCAAAAGTTAAAACATGAAAGAACCTTAGAGATAGTCTAACGCAAATCTCCTCATTCTATTCATAAAGAAACTAGCTGCTTGCATTCACTGGCTTCATTCCCAGATGCCAATGAAATATTTGCTTCTTTCAAGTAAGTGCAGAAATGGAACTCCTCCTGAGTCTGAGAAAATCTGGCCTAATGTTCTCTCGCTTAGAGTCCTGTCATGTTGCTGAAATTATTGTAGAAATAAGATATTAATGTAAAACTAAGATGGGGTTTTCAGCATCATAAAGTTAAACATCCCGCATAGCTCCCAGAGGCGAGATCTGGAAAGAGGCTACAGTGTCTCCACACAGCACACAGTAGAGTCTTGAGTGCTGGGCCCGGGCGGGACAGCTGTGTCTGAGAAGAAGCACCACAGGAAGGACAACAATAAAAACTGACTTATCTGTTTAAAGAAGCACTACGGGGCCAAAAGTTAGGTGTATAGGCCTAGAAGGAAGAAAGGCAAGATGGGGACAATAGACCAAAACAAAACAGTCCTAGGATGAGACCAAAGGGGCACAATTCGTTCCCTGAGGTCTGCCCCATGAGCCATTAACAGCGCTAAAATCTAATGTCAAGATAAGCAAGAGTGATGGCGGTGCAGGGTGGCCTGCTGACATCAGCCGTTCGTTTTCATTATCCTGCTCTCCGAAAGTTATTGCCTTAACAGCTCTGGTGGTATGAGATTGTCTTTTAAATCTTTTAGTGTCAAATAATTTTACCTGAGTCTTCTTGTATTAGCTGAAATGTTAGCACTTTCGGGATATCATTCATTCTAATATCACCCCAAGTAAGAGGATGCAGTGTTGGGACTTCAGGGAGACAGCAGAGCAGTAAGTAGTAACAAGTCGGCCTCTCCGAAATTCCGAAACCAGACGCTGGAAAACAGCAACGTGGGGAAGGAAAGAAGAAGGAAGGTGAATCTCTGAACCCAGGAAGATTTCATAGGGAAACTGGAGCCCACAGAGAAAGTGAAGTGACAGCCCACAGCGCAGAAAAGAGAGCAGGCGAACTGCGCTTTCTCGCCAGCTCCCGGCCACGGCGGGAGAGGGGAGGCGCCGCCGCGCAGTCCC
>PVIC010009783.1:0-44784 GCA_004025085.1 Thryonomys swinderianus
AAAAAAAAAAAAAAAAAAAAAAGTATAAGGTTACGAGTTCAATTCCTGGTACCAAAAAAATGAAGAGTGACTTGCATTAAATACAATAAAAGGAGGAAAGATGAAAGACTTTTGTTATTGTTTAAAGTTTTAAAAATTATATTTTCATATTTATTTCTAGGGATTTCTTTTGTAAAGTTTCAAACTTAACACTTAAAGATAGTTTTTCTTTTTTTTTTTTTTTTGAGACAGGGTCTTGCTTTGTAGTTCAGGCTGGCCCGGAGCTCACTATGTAGCCCAGGCAAGCCTCGAACTCAGCAATCCTCCTGTCTCTGCCTCCCAAGTGCTGGGATTACAGGCGTGAGCCACCATGCCCAGCACTGTGGTATGTGGCATTGATGGCTGGTGGGCATGAGTCACCATGCCCAGCATTGTATGTGGTTACTGGGGGATCAAACTCAGGACCTTGCGCTTTGGAGGCAGGTGCTGGAACCACTGAGCTAACCCTCTGGCCCATAGACAGTTTTTCTTAATGTTTTAACTCATGTTTCACAGTGGTTTAAGTTCTAGTTCCTTGAACCCAATTTCCATTGTATTGATTTAAAATCTTAGAAGATTTTTGGAAAGAAGTTAAGAAAAAATTTCAGTGGATTCTAAAAAATATTTCATGAGTCAAATGAGTTGTCTTGTTTTTTCTAATATTTTATAGTTAAAATGAAATCTCTGAATTGTATAGAACAGTTGTACGGTGTTGTTTTACTGAACATAAATATTCTTTTGGAAACCCAATTTTAGTCACTATTATCATGGTTTGTTAGAAAACTTAGAGCAAATTTTAGCTTATATCAAATACTGTTAGTGATTTCTCTGCTGGTGAGATCTGAACATGCATTTATTTAACATGTTTTTTTTTCTGCTCAGCTGTTAGAGTTGGTGACATGCAGACAATGAGGGGAATTCGGAGTCCTGGGGTGTCCTTGTGCGAGGTTCACTCATGTAACTCCATGTGCGGTGCTGTCTGGTCCTCTTGGGGTCAGCAGCCCTTTGTGTGCCACAGCCCCAGAGCTGCCCTGTGGACCGTTCCCGTCAGGAGGACTGGGTGACCCTTGGTCACAGTGGCTACAACCAGGTGGTAAAGGCTTCTTGTTTCTTCGGATAGGTGGCTACTTCATCGTCAAAGGAGTTGAGAAAGTTATTCTTATCCAGGAGCAGCTGTCTAAGAACAGGATCATTGTGGAAGCAGACAGAAAAGGGGCTGTTGGCGCTTCGGTGACCAGGTATGGAAGCGGCGCTGTGGGTGGGTGGGCTTTGGGAGGCCACGATGCCTTCCTGCTAGGACCGGCTGCCCACATCCTTGGGCAGCAGCCACCGGCAGGTCTGTGAGCACTGACCCTGAGGTTTACTGTGATGGCATGACCCAGCATTTGCTTCTCAGTGATTATTTAAGTTGGATTTTCCACACGTTCATTGCATCAAAGGAACTTTTAAAAGAAAAAGCACAAACGCCTTCTTGAGCTTGTGACATTCCTTTTCAGTCTTTGGCTGTGTGCATGTATTTCTCTGTGTTGACGTGAGCGGGACTTTCCCACTTAATTCTCGAGGGACGGCAGCGTGGGCTGCACAGGTGTGATTTGGACTTGCAGGACAGCAAGCTGGAGAAATCAGCTGTTCGTATGCAGCCGAGACCCAGCTGGGCCACGCTGCTCTCCTGACACCTGTGTGAGTGGCAGGCTGCTCCGCCCTTTGAGGGGAGGTGGCCCACAGTAGGGGCCAGTGACCGCGCGCTTGCGGGAACCCACTGGCATGCTTGCGGGAGCCGGTGCGTTGGGTATCTATGTGCTCTCCCTCGGGATCACCCTCGTGCTTCTCAGTGGTGTGGTCTCCGCTTTACAGTGGGGCTCGGAGCTGCATTAGGAGCGAGCCCAGGCTCCCTGTGTGGGCTCCTGAGACGGTGCTTCTTGGGCCATGTTGTCATGTGGAAGAGGAGCACAGACATTTGCAGAGTAGTGGCAGTGCATGGCACGAAGCAGTGCATCCGTGCACTGCACTCTTGTGGCTGTGGAGCTCCCAAAGTGCTTTTATTTTTTTATTTTTTATTTTTATTTATTTATTTATTTTTTATAAATTGAATTCTTTATTGGTACAATTTATATACATCTCGAAATCATGTATAACATTGGGGAATTTGTACCAGTATATGACACAAGTTAATTCTCATTTTTTACCCATATCCCTACCCACCCACACCTCCTCACCCCAGTGCTTTTATTTTTTAAATTTTTTATTTTTTTTAGTTTTTGAGACAGGGTCTTGCTTTGTAGTTCAGGGTGACCCTGAACTCCCTCTGTGGCCCACGATAGCCTTGAACTTGTGGCAATCTTCCTGCCTCTGCCTTCCTAGTGCTAGGATTATAGGCATGAGCTTCCATGGCTGGCTCCAAAGTGCTTTTAAATCCACACGGAATTTTCAGATGTTTGGAGATCCCAGTAGCGGAGAGTCCTTAATTTCTTTTGCTTCACTATATGCCAGGTCGTGGATATGTTTTATTAGATTATTAATTTGAAAACCCATAGTTACCTCATAGACTTAGGCCCACCTGGTGGTTTTTCTCTTCAACAACAGCACCTAAAGTTGACCAGGGGTATGTGCCCGCGAGGACTGATGGTGATGGGCTGGCGCTCGCTCAGCTGCCCAACCTTCCCCTCAACCTCGGAGCTGAAGAAACATTCCTCAGTGGTGGCGAACCTGTGGCGTGTTTGCCACGGTGGGGCGTTCGTACCATGAAAGCTCTGGAAGGTTTGCCACTACGGTGTTTCCAAGTGTTCATGGAGCCGGTGGCCAGCGTGTCTGAAAACACTAACTGGAAATGACCTCACTGGTCACTGTTGGTCCCGGAGTGAGGATGCGTCCTAACCAGTACGGCTTTCCCCGTAGCTCCACCCATGAGAAGAAGAGCAGAACCAACATGGCTGTGAAGCAGGGACGGTTCTACCTGCGGCACAACACCCTTTCTGAGGACATTCCCATCGTCATCATATTTAAGGTAAGGTTACAGAGCTCTTGCGAGACCACAGCAGGTCCCGCTGCGGGACCTCTGCTGCTTTCCACCTGTAGTTGGAAGTGTATACGGTAAGGAATTCTAGAAATGGAAAGGTTTGTAGCATAGATTGTCAATCCTATCATGTGTTTTACACTGGAAACAGTAAGATTGAGGCTCATATTTTTCAAATAATCTAGTTTTTAAAAAGTAGAATCTAGGACTGGAGATGTGGCTTGGTGGTTCTGGCACCTGCCAGCAAGTGCAAGGTCCTGAGTTTGATCCCCAGTAACCACATACAATATCTGGCATGTTACTCACACCCACCAGCAATCAGTATCACACACCACAATGCCGGGCTTGGTGGCTCACGCCAGTCATCCCAGCACTTGGGAGGCAGAGGCAGGAGGATTGCCGAGATTGAGGTTTGCTTGGGCTACATAGTGAGCTGAGGGCCAGCCTGAACTACAAAGTGAGACCCTGTCTCAAAAAAAAAATAGTGGAAACTAGATGTGTGGAAAGGCCTGTTGTGCTGAGTGAGGCTCTGCTCAGACCCCAGCTAGGAGTAGTTTTTGCATCTCTCTCCAGACAGCATGGCATGTATAAGAAACAAGTGTTTTGTTTTAAAGACATATATGTCCTGCTTAGTGCCTCGCTCTTTTCCTTCTTTGTACCTGATACTAAGTCACGTGGGTCTCCTGGCTTCTTTCTGCCAGGCTGTTTGTGTGGTGCCATCACTTCCTAACCCCGCTCCTTCCATGGCTCTCTGTTGCAGAGCTGCCCTCAGAGGTCGCACCTGCGTGTCTGGGGGTTTCGCTGGAGCAATGGAGATCTGTAGGCTGGAGGGAGTGGGTGTGTCCCTTACTCTGCGCATGTCCATGCACACAGATCTGCGGTGTGCAGCTGGAGATTGTTGGCAACTTAGCACGGGGAGGCTTCCCAGGAGTTACATGTCAGGGCTCCCAGCTCAGGCTGTGTGCCCACTCTGAGATGCCGGCACACCGCACGCTCCCAACAGCTCAGTAGATGTTTATTGTGAAGCAAAACCTACAGATCACTGGCATTCTGTGCTGTGGTTCTCCTCAATGTTCATGGATCCACATTCGTGCTGAGATAGACTTGTACCCAAGTCGGTCCTCGTGCACGGGAGCACGAGCCCCTTGCACAGCCCCTTGCACAGCCCCTGCTTGGTGAGCGTGGAGGGGGCCACCATGTCTTTCACACCTGTTGGCGGTTCGGGCAGTGACTTGTTTGGTATTTGTATAGTTTACTGTGAAGAGGACTTGAAGGTGAGGACACACAGAGGGCGAGTCCAGTGTCTCTCACTCAGAGAGGCTCTGGTGCATGCAGAGGAAAGACGATGTTGACTGTCACTTGAGCACAGGTGACGGCTTTGGACTTGAGTTCAGTGGAGTTTGTCAGCTGTGTAGCAGGCAAGGTGCCTTTCACTAGCCACCCACAAAGACCAAGGTGGCGTGCGGGTCAGCTGGAATGCAGTGCAGGAGGCTCAGCCTGTGCTCGTGCGTGTGGCAGGGTTCAGAGTTCGCCAGTTCTGTGTAATTGTACCACTGTGTCAGTGCACTGCTGGGGGTGATACCAGTTGCCTCCACAAGGAGGGAGGTACTAGACAATTCAGACAATCTTGCGCTTACAGAATGTATTTGCCATCATTTAGTTTTACTGTAGAACCATGTCAGGATACCACAGGACTCATTGTCTCCTGTACAAGAATCTATTGTGGACACAGTAGCATTCTGCCTCCAGCAGGGGGCAGTCTATTCCCACACATCCCAGTCAGTTAAAGCTGGACAGCACTTGCTTTCTTTAGACCACAAATTTTAAATTAATTATAATGCATATGATGGCATATCATCATGTAGGAAACATGTGACAAGTTTCATGTGTGCACAAAGATCAGAGGAATGTCACTAAGTGCCCTGATAGCTATGTGACAAGTTTATAAGGAAGTTTCTTCCATCAAATTTGTCTAGTATGAATCTTATAAATACATATATGTGTGTAGCAGACTCACGTTATAGAATGGGCTGTAAATTAACAGGTTGGATACTTATGTAGCCAGTAGCTGAGATTTCAAACTTTTGTTTTTTAAATATAAAATATTCCTTATATTATAAGATGTAGAGGGCCAGAGGGTTAGCTCAGTGGTTCCGACGCCTGCCTCGCAAGCGCAAGGTCCTGAGTTCGATCCCTGGTAACCACATATAATGCTGGGCGTGGAGACATGCCCACCAACAGTCAACACCACATACTACAATGCCGGACGTGGTGGCTCACGCCTGTCATCCCAGCACTCGGGAGGCAGGGACAGGAGGATTGCTGAGTTTGCGGCAGCTTGCCTGGGCACCATAGTGAGCTCAGGGCCAGCCTGAACTACAACGTGAGACCCTGTCTCAAAAAGCAAAAAAAAAAGATGTAGAAAGTTACTGAAAAGTATAGCTGTATTTAATAAATATTTTCCAGATATTTTTTCTTGTTTTGTTTTGTCTTGTTTTTGAGATAGGGTCTTGCTTTGTAGTTCAGGCTGGCTCTGAGCTCACGATGTAGCCCAGGCATGCCTGGAACTCACAGCAATCCTCCTGTCTCTGCCTTCTGAGTGCTGGGATTACAGGCATGAGCCATCATGCCCACCATTGTGGTGTGTAGTTACTGGGGATCGAACTTGGGACCTTATGTTGACAAGGCAGATGCTGGAACCACTGAGCTAAATCCCCAGCCCTGTTTTTCTTTTTGTTTTGTTTTCTTTTGAGTCAGGGTCTCATTTTGCAGCTCAGGCTGGCCCTGAATGCATTATGTAGCCCAGACTAGCTTTGGACTTACAGCAATCCTCCTTCTGCCTATAGGTGTGAACAACAACACCTGGCTTATTTTTGTTTTTGCTTTGAGACTTTCTGGTTTTGAACTCACTATATAGCCCAGGCTGGCCCCGAACTTTCAGTGATCCTCCTGCATCCTCGTCACCAGTCCTAGGATTATAGGATGCACCACCACACATGGTCTCTTGTGGTCTCTGTAATATGTACAGTTTGATTTTATGTTGAGAAGGAATTGTGAATAGCTGTGCATGTCTGAATGGAGTACAGCGTCATTTCTAGTGAGGATTGTGTAGAAAGTGCACCATGTGGTGCTGTTTATTTCACCAGCTTCTTGTGGCTTATGAGTCGCCATTGTCCCCTCAAAGGCTCTGCAGCTCTAGGACCCCACCCCATGCACATTGCTGACATCTCCAGAGACTCTGATGATCTTTTCAAGACATTCAGTACGTACTGCCAAATACTTTCCTAGAATATACCTATTTCGATCTAACCAGTAGTGTATATACATTTAAATTTTTAAAATTTAGCTCAGGCAAGTGGACTGAAGATTGTCAGGCATAGCCCACAACACTTTGTGCAGATGGCCCTGCCCCAAGAGGGACGCTGGGCAGCACAAGCGAACAGGACAGAGATGCTTTCCTTCTGCCGTGGCCGCGCTCTGTCAGGTGGAGGATAAACCGGGTCGCCAAGGAGAGGTACATCATTTCTCTTGCTGTGTGGTGTGGCCCTAACACAGCCCTTGACAGTCATTAGGACTTGGTGGTTGTTGATTATAACCAACAATTGGCCAAAAGTGGCAGAAACAGCAGGGTTTCCGGATGACATGCTAAGTCTGAATATGACGGCTGAGCTTTTTAAGACCTAGATCAGCCTTATTTATGGGCTTGAATCACCACCAAGGTTCTGCTGCCCATGAATCTTGCTCACTTGCCATTTTGCTTTCCTGACCTTCGCAGAGGGACTGTGATGGCATCAGCAGCGGAAAATTTTTGTGGGAAAAGAGGCTCCAGTTCCAGGGGCAGAGCATGGTCTCTTGGAGACCAGGGTGCATGGAAATGTATAATCTTTAAGGAGAAGCCACCAGACTCCCAGGGTGCTGTTGGAGTTGCTCACTGGTCATCTGCTAGGGCCACTCTTTGGGATCATAAATAGGTGGATGTTGCTTCACGTGTGGGAGAGTTGCGATTTCTGAATATTAGTACAGTAGGACGTTGCCTCCTTTCTCACTCACATCAAGCATTCCAGCATCACCCCTCTGGGGGCCTGCCACCCTGTCCTGCTTCTTTCCATGCAGAGACCTGAGGAGAAGACTGGGAGCCTGCAGAGAGCACCTCCCCGGGTCCCGTTCAGTGCTGCTGCTGACTGCACACTGCCAGGGACCTTCCAAATCATGAGCTCTGCTGTCTATTCATAAGGTTATTATGCAGCATTTACTTTGGACTTATTAGTAGAAATGATTTCACATATATGAGTATAAAGAATCCTATATAAAGCTAGTTCTCAGATGTCTAAATTGTCTGTAAGCAAAATGGTTGAGCATTTTGTCTGTTTCCATAGCAATATATCATTTATTTGTAGCTGTGAGTAGTGAAGCTTGAGAGCTGTAAAATGAGGCTGGTCTCCGGAGCCCTGACGGGTTTCCTGCCCTCGCATTTCAGCAGCTCCATGTGGGAGGAATGCAGTTGCTTTGGAGCAGAGCTTTGCCAGGAATCACAGTCTCTGCACATGTGGTGTCATTTACCACGTGTGTACACATCTCTTTCCTAGCTCAGATGTGTGGGGTCCACGCAGTCTGTTTAGATCCATGTTAGGCCATTGGAGAATTTCATGCAATTATGAAATTACTACTTGGATTTGGCGTCAGGATGCCTTGAAGAGCCAATCTGTATGTCAAGTGAGGGGGTTTTCATTATTTTTAAACACTGAAGTGAGCAGTCAAGTTGGTAGTCTTCTCACTTGGTGATTATGGATAAGATCTGCCTGCCTAAGACAAGGCAGTGGCCTGGAGAGCATGTGACGTGGGTGCTGACCGAGCTGGGCACCTGCCCCTTCCCTCTGGCTCTGCCTCTGTCCTTGCTGGCTGCCATCGCCTGTGTGCCCAGTGTTGGCTCCACACCGGCCTCGGTTCGGAAGGGAAGTGCACTGGCTAAACGTTTTATTATCAAGCTGCACACTCGTTACCTTAGCATTGCTTTTCTTACAGGATGAGCCCGTTGAAACTTCTGTAATACTGAGGATGGGTGGGTGAAATTTGACGAACTTCTACATAGAGAAATCCTGTGCACTGTTTGTAACCGGTTGATGCAGACTGAGGAGAGAGTGGAGCTGGTTGTCCTTGCGTATTGGCACCATGCAGTAGAGGCTACTGGAGGTGCTTGAATTAAGAATGACCTAATTTTTGTTCACTTGTTTAAAAAAAGAACTGTTCTTTAAAAAAAAAAAATTTCTACCCTTTTTAAAAATATTGATTGACTGGTTTTTTGACACATGGTCTTGCTATATGGTCCAAGCTGGTCTTGAGCTCACTATTTAGCCCAGGTTGGTCTTGAACTCAAGATGATCCTCCTGCCTCAGCGTCCCCAGTTCTGGGATTATAGGCTTGTCCCACTGTACCTGGCTTTATAATTGCTGTCCTTTAATGTATAAAATGCTTAGTATTTTAATAAGTTTGTTAATTTTCAGATAGTAGAATTTATTTCTACGTCTTTTAAATAAAATCCCTCATATCAAATTAGAGATAAAAATGCTACAAAAATTAAACCAACAAAAAAAGGACTTGTATCCTGAAAGTTTCTTTGTTAAAAAAACTATTCTAGAACAAATGTAATTACACATTAAATTTTTTTAAAAGTTGAAATAGTAAATTTAGTTGCAGAAATTGTTCTGTTAGACATGCTACGTTGTAAGTTATGTTGGTTGGGAACTGGAAGGTTACTGTGCGTGCTCTTCCGTCTCAGGCTTGGCACTGTCAGGGCTTCCGCCTGGCTGGGCTGCTGGAGCCAGAGGGCCCGGCTGTGCACAGGAGGCTCGGGGTTCCCCCCGCCCCAGCCAGACCTCCCTGGGCTGCTCGAGCATCTTCGCGTATCTTCACGCTGGGCAGGCGGAGAGGCTGGCCACTGGTGCTGGTCGTGGGGAGCCTTCACAGCCCTGCCCGCCGCTTTTGCCCTTCCCTTTCCAGGCGAGTGGCTGAGCTAAGCCTGCAGTTAAGGGGAGGAGAACCGAGTGTCCAAGGACGTATGAGCAGTTTCAGACAACACTCAGGGATGTATCAGCTACTTAGCATCCTCCTAGACCTTCAAGAAGTGTCAGTAAGTTTGCACCTGATCTAAAGTATCCACATCAAACTTAGAGAATTCGGACCACCAAGGGGCCTAGGTGGGATTGCAGAGTTTGGAGCTGGAGGGCCTGCTTGGGTAATTGTGTCACACAGAAGCCCACGCTAAGGTTGAAGAGGCTGTGAGAGTATGGGTTTCGTGCTGTGCTCGCATGTGTGGCTGTGTTTATGTGATGACAGACCCTCAGACCTGGGCCTGTGCAGTAGAGCCCCTTCCCGCTGTCTCACGCAGAGCCTTTGACGTTCTGCGGTGGGACCTGGGGCTCTGTTTTCCTGCTCTCTTCTGTGTGGAGGAGTGCAGAGGAGGAGACATGGAGCCCGGGTTGGCCCCTGGGCTTCAGGTTCAGTCTTCGGTGCGAAGGATTTTAACACAGGCGTGAAGTTTTCCCAGACCTCTAAGAAGCAGATCATGACTCTGCCAAGGAGGTTTAGTGGGATTACGCTCTGTCTTGACGCTCCAGGCATGCTGCTTGAGGAGCGCGGCTGGTGCCACGTGGGAGCTGCAGACCCCCGTAGCACTGTCACCTGCAGCACTTGAGTGGTTCCTCAAGACTGCTAAGTGCACTCTTAGTTTTTAGACATCTTAAATCCTGTGTGAAGCGTGGCCTCATACCTCTAGAACAATGAGGGAAATTCTTTTAGGGTAAATGTGAATGACTAGAGCTTCCCAGAAAAACGAATCTCTTAACAAAAGCAGTTGGGCTTCTGCCCCTCCCCTGCCCCTCCCCTGGCAGCCTTTCCTCTCTTTGCCTTTGTCGTCATCGCGACCCGTCCCGCCCGCTGTGCCTCCTGGTCTCCTTTCTGCGTGATCAGACTTGGAGTGTAAAAACGCACACGAAGGTGGTACACGCCCATACAGTGCTTGCAAGTGTTTGTTTTCCTTTTCCTAATCAACATTTCTGTCCCAGGTTCTCCTGCAGCCAGGCAGGCGGCTGCCAGTGCCAGATGGCCGCTCCTGAGCCAGAGAGAGCCTCTCTCAGAAGTAACACCCAGGAACAATGCTGAATTAACATAAGCAAATGTCAGCGAGCAGCACAAAGCCCAGCGCTCTCTCTCTTCCCTCTCCCAGGCCATGGGTGTGGAGAGTGACCAGGAAATCGTGCAGATGATCGGGACGGAGGAGCACGTGATGGCTGCTTTTGGGCCCAGTCTGGAGGAGTGCCAGAAGGCGCAGATCTTCACGCAGATGCAGGTGTGTGGGGCGGCCGTGCACCAGGCCATGTCACAGCTTGGGACTGTGCATCCCTGGAGAGGCCCCAGCCAGGTGGGAATGGCCTCCTTGCCTTCTGTTTGAGAGACTGGAGGAAGGATCTTGCCCGCAGTGCCTGGTCCCTAAGAGGGAGAGGTGGCCACAGGGCTTTTGCTCAGAATCCGAAGCAAGTACTGTTTCAGTCCTTGTTCACTGAGGTAGAGTTTTCTATTTTCTTTTATTCTAGTACTAGGTATTGAACCCAGGGTGCTCAACCCCTGAGCTGTATCTCCAGCCCTGCCCTTTTTGGAGACATGACTAGCCAAGTTGCCCATGCTGGTCTCACATTTGGGATCTTTTTGCCTCAGCTTCCTTAAGTGTTGGGGTTACTGGCACGCACCCTCCCACCCAGTTTATTGTTTTGAGACTCTGGCAGTTTAATGTAGAAGGATTTTTTTTCCCCCCAATGCATTTTCACCTTAATATTCTCCTCACATGTGTGTGTGTGTTGTTGTTGGAGATCAGAGCCAGGGCCTGGCACGTGCTCAGCAGACCCTTCTCACCAGGGCATATTCCTTAGTGTCACATTCGTTCTCTCCCTGGCTGGCTCTAGGCACCCAGTTGTATGTGGCCGCAGTCCCGTTTCCTCCTTTCCAGATTATGGCCCTGGGTAGCAGAGAGGTCAGGTGTAGTCCCCACCCCACCTCAGGTCTCTGTGACCCTCTTAGGTGCTCCAGGCAGGGGGCTGGGGATTCTAGGGCTCGGAGATGAAGACAGGGAACTGCTGCTGCTGAGTTTTCTCTTCCAGACGGGGCTCCCTTGCAGCCAGGTCAGGGCCTCGGCCTTAGGTGTAGAAGGTGCTTCGCTGGGATAGTGCCTTCAGCTGTCCTGGGGGAGGGGTCCCTGCAGCCCATGGCAGCCCGACTGGTGCACACGCCCATAGCCTGTCCTCTGGGCTTCTCCAGGCAGCTCTCTTCTTGTCCCCCGGGCACCGGCAGTGAGAGCGTCCCGCTGGTGCCCGCTCACGTGGGCTCTGAAAGCACATCGTCCTGGTGCTTTGGGAGGCTGAGCTGAGATTTAGCGAGGTGAATTGTCATGTATAAGTATGTAATTCCAGAGCACAGAATAGTCGGGATTATTCTCATTACTGCCATGCTCTTTTTCTATATTTAGTTAATAGTCAACTCAAATAATTAGGCAAGCAGCAGCCGGAGAAGGTGTCTGGGTTGGGCTTCTGTTTCTGGCTGTCAGTGGACGAGAACTGTTTGGTAGATACGCATTTTTGTTATGCACAGAACAGTCCTTTTAGAGGTTCTGAGACCATAGCAGACAGCAGCCAGGATAATCCAGGAAACAGGAAGTGTAGGTCCACCCTGTGACCAGGAGGAGTCGGTTCAGTTTTGGTGAATCACTAGTGCTGAAAGCTGTGCCGCACTCTGGAAGGATGGAGGACATGATGCCCTCCAGCGGCTCGTGGAGACCCCTATGCATTCTATTGCAAACATCACAGTTGGTTAAATCCCGAGTTTGTGAAGCTGTGAGCAGGGGTTGAGAGTAGATTGGAAAGCCACAGAAGTA
This sequence comes from Thryonomys swinderianus, assembly GCA_004025085.1. Classification (NCBI taxonomy): domain Eukaryota; kingdom Metazoa; phylum Chordata; class Mammalia; order Rodentia; family Thryonomyidae; genus Thryonomys; species Thryonomys swinderianus. The sequence goes on from PVIC010009783.1 coordinate 11,952, forward strand.
TTTCTGGTAAAAAGCTACTAAGAGAAAATTTCAACTCACTGAACAGATGAGATCAGGGACAAGGTGGAACACATAAGTAATGGTAATATAAGAGAGGCCATGTCTAGACGGGCTCCTGCCACACACACACCGGACTGAGGCTCAGGCCTAGTCACATGCAGCTGGTGAGACGCTGCGGGGGCAGAAGAGGCCAGATGCCCATCCCTGAGTGTGTGTTCTCAGGAACCTGGGGTGCTCCATGAGAATCTACATGGAGCCTGGGAGGCTCACTGCAGTGCGTGAAGGAACGTCGAGGACTTGGCAGCGCAGTGCACAGCTCAGGACAGCGGGGCTCAGTGCTTATTGGTTCATTCTCTGCGCTTCCTCCTTGGGCTCTCCCCACTTCTGTCTGCGACGCCTGCTCTGTGCCCTGGCTCAGTGTGTTCGACATCACTCCTTGGGCTCTGGCACACAGATGAGAAATCACCTCCTGCTGTTCCTCGGGGCACAGGACACACTGGGGTCTGTTTGGCTTCCTCATGAGAACATGGGGCTGTGACCCGCTGGGGCATCATTAGGTGGTTCCAGGGATGGTGGCCTTGTGCACCATGCCAAGGGCTTCCGTGTTCCTGCGTTGCTTCCTCAGAGAGGTGAGGGATCTTCAGCTGTGCCAGGAAGGGAGGAGGTTAAAGATTTAGTGCACACAGCTTGGTTTCGGGAAAGCCTAACTGCCCTTTCTCCGTGCCTCACGCCTCCTGCTGCTGCTGATGGCCTGTCTGGCACTCAGCGGGTCTCTAACAGGAGGGTCCTAGAGATGTCCAGCTCTTTCACAGGCTGGGCTTCCTGTTCAGTCATGGGCACTGTACCAGTCTCTAAGAGCCAGAGTGCCTATACAGGGCCCACGTGCAGTCTACAGTGGTATCGGGAGGTCCTGAGAGTGCGGCCTGATGCGAAGGTGCAGGAGAGTATCAGTCCTCCTACACAAGGACTTACAGGGCAGAGAAGGAGAAGCAGGCCCTGAGTTTTCCCCCCATCTGTTGCCAGAACCAGGAATTCACCGCACAGGCCAGTGGGGCTAGAGCTCCAGGCCTAAGAGGTGAGGGTTCTGCTCTGCTTCCGAGGAGCTGAAAGCCGGGTGTCTAAGTACATGGTTGCTATAAAATAAGAGCCACATGGTCTTCTTATGGAAACCAGTCAGTGTGGCAGTGGGTGTGTACGCGCCACCTGTGTCGATCTCCAGTTCCCTGGTGACAAAAGAGGAGCCCTTTTGTGTCTGCATTGGTCATAGGTGTTTTCTTCCTTGGGAAGAGTTCAGATCATTTCCTCATTTTCCTTTACAGCCACTGATTTCTGTTTCCAGCTTAAGGAAATCATTGCCTGTTCCACAGTCAGGAATACAGTCTACAATTTCTTACAGAAGCCTTGTAGTTTTAGTTTTTACATTAGATCTAAAATCCATCTTAATTTTTCCATTTTTTATGAGGTAGAACAGAGGGTATGGACTTTTTGTAACTATGAATATTTAGTTGTGTCACCACCATTTGTTGAAAGACTTTTTCTTCCTCATTGATTCACTTTGGCACTATGGTGCGAGGCCATTTGAGCTAGAATTGGAGTTTACTTCTGGTCTTGACCCCTTCCACTGTCAGTCATTACACCAGCATCACTGTTCTGGTTACTGTGGCCCCATAGTTGAAATTAGGTATTGGTAAGGACTCCAGCTCCTGCTTTTTAGTATTTAAACTATTACTTTGCATTGCTATGTAAACTGAAGAAACTCTAACTTCAGAAGTAACTGATCTTTGTTTTTCCAAAGCCTGTTAGAACTGTCTTAATTACAAAGTACAGCCTTCAGTTTATTTGAGCTCATTTTCTCTCAGCAGTGGTTTGTAGCTTTTGGTGTACAGGTCTTTACATGATGCACTTTTTTTTTTTTTTAAAGGAGAAAAAAACTACTGTCCCACAGTGTTAGTTAGCTCTGGTCCTCTGAGTGAATGATTAATGGCTGTTTTACATACACACACACACACACACACACACACACACACACACACACTCACACTTATCTGGGTTTTCTAAATTTTTCACAATGATCAGGTATCAATTTCACAGGAGGAAAACTTTTGTAGAGTATGAAGGGAGCCAGAGTGCTGGGCAGTGGCTCTGCTCTCTGCCAAGAGGAATGTTGGCTTCTGAGGACTCCTGAGGCAGCTTTCTCCAGAGCCAGGCCCTTCCGGAGCTCTGCTGTGAGTTCCTTCTCTTCCTCTTTTTGCATATAATGAGTGTATGAGTTGGCGCTTACAAAATGACCTCCAGTGATGCCCAGCAAATGCTCTCATGTTTTATAGGCATTGAAATACATTGGGAACAAAGTAAGAAGACAGAGGATGTGGGGGGGCGGACCGAAGAAAACCAAGATAGAAGAAGCTCGAGAGCTGCTGGCCTCCACCATTCTGACCCACGTACCAGTGAGTAGGCCTTTTGCAACTGCGCATAGTAAGGATGGTGGGATCTGTGAGCTTGTGCTAATGGATTGTGAGCATGTTTGTGCTGTTTCAAGTCTGTCACTTAGGAGAGAATTCGGAAGGACCATGTGCCCATCACCTCCAACCCTGTCACCCTCTCCTCCTACGGTTACCTTCCGTCTTCCCAACCTTGCTACCAGATGTTGTGGTTTCAAAGGACGGAGCTGGCATGCTGTATGTTTTTAAAATAAAACACATGTGATGCCTTTCCCATATACCTTTGGTTAGTGTCATAAAGTATACTTGAGTTAACTATTTCAAGAATGGTTCTTTGTCACTAAGCACAAGCACCACTGCAGTCAATACTTGTGGAATATGTGCCGAGTTGTCCCCGGACCGTGACTTAGAGCTGGTGTGTTCAGCCCCTTCACCCGCAGCGAAGGTCTGAGACCATGCCCACCAGGCGGCGTGCCTGTTGCTGGCTGCTTCACACTTACAGCGAGGTCTCGAGTGTCTCCAGCCTTGGTGCTAATGCATGGCGTTTACAATTTTTTTTTTTTTTTTTGGGGACAGGGTCTCACTTTGTAGTTCAGGCTGGCCCTGAGCTCGCTATGTAGCCCAGGCAAGCCTGCAACTCAGCAATCCTCCTGCCTCTGCCTCCCAAGTGCTGGGATTACAGTCTTACAGGCGTGAGCCACCACACCTGGCATTGTGGTATGTGGTATTGATTGCTGGTGGGCGTGAGTCACCACGCCCAGCATTGTATGTGGTTTCTGGGATCGAACTCAGGACCTTGCGCTTGCAAGGCAGGTGCTGGAACCACTGAACTAAATCTCCGGCCCAAGCGTTTACAATTTATTAACTGAATGAGCACATGGTCAGCATGGAGGATGTCACGAGAGCCCTCCCTGGTTAGCAGATGCCGTTCATTCTCAATGAGTCAGTCACCTGTGTGCCATGTTCCGTGTCTAATTCAGGGGCCGCAGTTTGGACCCAGGGCCAGCTGTGAGGGCAGCTGCCCGAGGGATCTGTGCAAGGGCAGAGGGCCACCTGGTCTTATTCGGAATACATTTTCTCAGTCAGAACATGTTGTGGCAAATAATACCGTGGCTCTGGTGCTGCCCTTCGATGGAATTTATGTGTCTTTACTATGATCCAAAATTATTTTTCTTCTATATATATAGCAGAACATTATTGGTACACGTTAGGCATATGTAATGCTGTCATCCTAGGGAATTTGCACCTGTACACAATGCCTCCCTGCAAACCTCCCTCCCCTTCTATGTACACGTTTGTTTTCATTTTTCCACTCTATTTTCACTTTTTTCTTTCCTTTCTCCCTTCCCCCTCCCTGTTTCCCTTCTCATTTAAACATTTTCTAATATCTATTATACATTTACTCCTTATTTCCACTTCTGGTTTCTCACACCAGAGAAACAATGTGGTATTTAAACGTGTGTCTGATATATTTCACTTAAGGATATAGTCTCTAGGTTCATCCATTTAGCTTTAAATGTCTGAAATGAATCCTTCTTTATGGCAGAATAGTAATCCATTATAGTTTTTAAAAACCCACAACTTTATTCTTCAGAACCAAAATTTCTTTTTTTTTTTTTTTGAGACAGGGTCTCGCTTTGTAGTTCAAGCTGGCCCTGAGCTCACTATGTAGTCCAGGCAAGCCGCCGCAAACTCAGCAATCCTCCTGTCTCTGCCTCCCGAGTGCTGGGATTACAGGCGTGAGCAACCACGCCCGGCATTGTGGTATGTGGTATTGATTGCTGGTGGGCGTGAGTCACCACGCCCAGCATTCTATGTGGTTACCAGGATTGAACTCAGGACCTTGCGCTTGCGAGGCAGGTGCCGGAATCACTGAGCTAAATCTCCAGCCCCAGAACCAAAATTTCTTAACAGTAAAGCTGGACCTCAACTAAATTTTAAGCTCTCTGGGATGACTGGAAAGGTGGTTGAAGTCACAAGACTACAGATATGGGTAGTGGTAATACAAGGACCATTGAGCCATAGGTGTCATCATTCCAATCTTACCTCCCAACTGGTTTCTTTAGACAAAATCTGAACTTCTGTAAGCTCCAGTGCTCTCAGTATAATGAACATGAAGGACTTCCTCCTGGGGCTTTTGTGAGATTCGTGGTGTAGTGTATGTCGACTCTGTGTCCCCTGCCACCCACAAGCCTCCCTGTCTGGGAGGAGCTGCACTTGGCCTTCCTGTGTCACTGTGGAGAACTTCTGTGTCATCGCAGAGCCTCAGTGTGCTGAGTGCTGCTGTGCTGTGCTGGATTCTGTGGTGCAGGTTATCCTCTGCCCTTCTCCATGGAGCCTGAATTCCCATTATATATGTTTGGTTTTACATGACCCAACGATGAGTAGTCAGAATAGATAAACCAGGAAAAAATACCTTCATTTTCCAGGGTGGTTTAGGACATATTTATCTATATCTGATATAAAAGATTATTTTAGGAGTTACAGGGATATTTAATTTCAATAGTTATGTACATTTTAGATAGAATACAAGCTGCACATCAGATCTCTTTGTGGCATCTGATTTTACAGTATCATGGCAGAAGACAAAGCTTGCTCTGAAGTGAGCGTTTAAAGTTGGTAAGAAACACTAAGTAAATAAATGTTATGAAGATAAAACAGGACTTGAAAATGCCTAATGTGGGTAGCTCTGGCCCAGGTGTCTGCAGCAAGGGTGGGGAGAGCTCACAGTGCTGTCCCTGAGGGCCATGGGCAGGGGAGCACCCTCTGCTCCCTGAGGGCACCAGGGCCCCGTCCTGCTGAGACCCCGACCGTGGCCAGCCCGCTTTCCATCCCGGGCCCTCCTTAGGGTAGGGTTAAGGCCACTTACCCTGCGGCTGCTCACAGAGGAGTGTCTGCATGGCCCCGGTCCTGCCTTGGAGAGCGGTGTTGGGGTCACTGTCCGCAGGTCCCTGGGGCTGTCCCGGATGCTACTGGCAGCTTACTCGTTCCTGAGCAGAGCTCCTGCCAGTCTGCTCATGGTGAGCTGTGGTCACATAGCTGGGCAGTGTGTGCTGGGCTGCCAGTGCCCTCTGGAGTACACGGGCCATTGCTGCAAACCATAGCCTGCTGGTGTTCAGGCAGGCAGGACGGACACGTGAGGGGGCCTCGCTGAAAGGTGAAGACTTGGTTAATGAAAATTTGCTTCATTTTTCTCATTCACAAGCAAAGTTAATTCAAGTAGAAAAGGTAGCTTTTCAATGCGACTTGTCTGCTTGAGCTCAGAAAGATAACATGAGCCATGGAGCTTTTAAACCTGGGTTGAGGACATGGATCACTCACAGCTGCTGGGCACTGTGGTAACAGGTGTCGGCCGCAAGCTTCTTTCAAGGTACTCAGAGATTTTCCTTTAAAGATCTTTCTTGATGATGTAATTGTTTTGTGTAACGAGATGACAAAGTAGGTTTTAGGAGGACTTTTTCTTTTACCTCCTTCCAGCTTAATTTCTTTTAACACATTCCAAAATGTTCACTAGTAGAGAATAAATTGGCCCAGAGAAGAAATAAAAGTTCTTCTGAAGGAAAATGAACATTTTGTTTCCAAAATGTTCAGTAATAGAGAATAAATTGGCCCAGAGAAGAAATAGAAGTTCTTTTGAAGGAAAATGAACATTTCGGAACGCATATAGAATCCCGACCCCCTGCGTCATTTGGTGGAAACTTTAGCAGCAGCGGCAGTGGCAGTGGTGGCGGCGGTGGCGGCAGCAGCAGCAGCATGATGCATGAAGGAGCATGCGTGCTAGGTCCCCAGACCTGCCAGCGCTCTGGCATTGACACTCTAGTGAACAGGTGGTGGCAGGGCCTCACTTAGTGACTTGGCACACCATTGCGGTGTGTGCCTTTGATGGGAGGCCTGAGAATTCTCCCTGCGGTGACAGAAGCTTGGGCTGAACGCAGTCTTCTTCTTTGTCTCCCCAATAAGCCAGTGTTATTGTTATCCAGTCTGACTCGGCTTACTGGTCGGGCCGGATTCTCCCCTGTGGGCTTCAGGGTTGTGTCAGGGAGGACTGTCCAGGGCCAAGGCTGCTGACTACTCATGTGTGCGGTGCTCTTCTGAGGGGGCTGTGCTGTTCTTGCTCTGGCCGCTGTGTGGCCATTGGTCGGGAGTGGGGCTCTGCGTGTGGCCTGGCGGGTCTGTGCACGCCTGCCTCCCCTCCAGCTGGGTGCACTCGCCCTCAGGTTGTCACAGGCTGCGGATGGACAGCAGCTGAGGCCAACGTCTTCTGTAGGCTCCACCGGGGTGGCTTCCTCACCTCAGCCCAGTCCATGCTGCTTTCTACCGGTCTCTCTTCCAGACCCAGACTGTCCCCAAACTGCAGTTCTCCCAGGCCAGGCTGAGCCAGGCACCGGCTTGGCATCATCACTGCTGTATGTTTGTAGTGAGTGGCTCCAGTCAGACCATTGCGAGGGAGTGGTGCAGGGAGCTGGTGGCACCAGGAGCTGGGCACGGACGCTGGGTCCCTGTCTGCTTCTCCAGCACTGCAGCCCCAGACAGTAGGAATCGCAGCAACTCACTGCTCTGTTCCTTAAGTGTTTCAGCGTTGGCTTCTTCTCACGGCACCTTGTGTCTTGCTCTGGTGCCTCAGAGTCCTCCTGTGCCTCTGTGTTGCAGGTCAAGGAATTCAATTTTCGGGCCAAGTGCATCTACACCGCGGTGATGGTTCGGAGAGTTATCCTGGCCCAGGGGGACAACAAGGTGGATGACAGAGACTACTACGGCAACAAGCGTCTGGAGCTGGCGGGACAGGTGAGTGCCATCCATGTCAGAAATCTTTTGTTGCCTTTAATAAAAGTTTGATGTTCATTTAAGATAAGAGGAGACATTTGGAAGGTAGCATATGTTTGCACTGTAAGCTTTTTTACATGTGGTTTACAGTGTCTTAGACTCAAAACTTTAGTTCTGAAAAATCTATGTTATTTCTTTAAATGTGCCGATTGTGTGTTACCTACATTATAACTTCTATTGAGAGTTTGCCTTCCTTCCCGTGGCGTCAGCCGTGACGGAGGACTTAGCAGCTGGTTAGCAGCACCTGCTCTTCTCTGGGCTGCCGGCCTCTGGGTCACCAGGGAACAGGGGTCACACAGTGGCCGTGGTCCTCCTGGTCCCACTCTCCGGGATGGAGGGTGACTAAGAGGAGCGAGAGCGGCTGAGGGAGGGCGTCTCTGTCCCGAGTCTTGGTTATCAGCACAGTCCCCTGCCCTGGGGAGCACGCAGGTGGGAACCTTCAGACTTGTGCTATGGCCCCTTGGTTCAAACCCTGCAGAGGGACGAGTGATGACAGACACCTGGCTGCTGCTGCTGACGTGTGTGGATTTTCCTTTGGTTTTTTTAAAGGTTACATTGGTGTGATTTCTCTCCTGATTTTGTGGGGCGAAGTTTTAAATTCTGTATTTCTTTCACAAATTTGAGTAGTTTTCAGGATTTATTCAAATGTCTTTTTTAAGCTATTCTCTGAATGTCTTTTCTTCTGACTGTATGCTGTGAAACCTTTCAACACAGAGGTTCTGTTATTATTTTGGATTTTTTTTCCCTTCAGATTGGATTACATTTATTGATCTTTTTTCAACTTCACCAACTTTGCTCTTTTTGTTTCTGTTTTGTTTTTTTGAGACAGGGTCTCTCTTTTTTGTAGTTCACACTGGCCCTGAACTCATTAGCAATCCTCCTGCCTCTGCCTGCCAAATGCTGGAATTATAGGCATGAGCCACCATGCCTGGCACTGTGGTATGTGGTAATAGGGATCAAACTTGGGTCCTTGCACTTGCCAGGCAGACAGTGGAACCACTGAGCTAAATCCCTGGTGCTCAACAACTTTGTTTTAAATATCATCTCTAGTTCATAGTTATACTTATCCAATTAATTTTTTTGTTTGTATTTTGTCAATTCTAAAAATTCCATGTGTTTGGGTTTTTTTTCATAGCTTCTTTGTCTGTGCTGATGTTTCTTGTTGATTTGTCCATCACAATCATACTTTTATTTTACATCATTGAAATTTAATGGCTTGTTTACTGATCCTGCTCCTTGTAGAGCTGCCTCTGGGCTGGCTCGTGTATGAATGGCTGGGATTTTTCTGCACTCGGAGCACTGGGGCATTGGTGGGTGAAGGTGTTCATTTTGTTGGGGTGACAGTGAACGCTCCTTGAAAAATGATGGGTTCTGAGTCAAGCCCTGTCATAGGTTCAGGCTCCCATAACCCGCAAAACCGAATTCCAGCAAGAGACACACCGGTGCTCGTCCCCTGGGCAGGAGGGAGTGAAGGTGCCCAGGGCTAAGGTGGCATCTGAGGCCAGGCAGGGCCTGGGCCACCTGGAGCCCTGAAGCCTGTGGAAGTTTGGATTTAAATGTACAGGGTAGAAATCCTTGGCCGTGGGCGATTGGGAGAGTCCTGTGGCCCGAATTTCAGGTAGAAGCTTCTCATGCAGACAGCAGCCCTGGAACAACAGTAGCAGACAGGGCCGCCACCCAAATGACAAAGCAGCACTTGGAAACCATGACTGGCATGGAGCAGGGCTGCTTCTACCACATCCAGGTTGACCACACGTGCAGGTCCGTGCCTCCCCACCAGCACCAGCCCCAGGTCTCGCAGTTTTGATCAGAGAAAGTCAGGGTGTTAAATGAGTCCACTTTAAAAAGTTGGGGTTTTGAAGCCTAAGGAGTGGAGTAGGAGGGGTGGAAAAGAGACTATCCTGTTGCTTAAGAAATGAGAATTAAAAGGAGGGTTTCCAGTGCAAGAAAACACAGCTTTATAAGCAGTGTAAAGACATAAAAGGCATTGTGCTGGCAAAAATGTGTCAGAACAATAGCAGCTAATTTTGTGCCTCCTGGGAGGTGGAGCGGGATGTGCCTGGGCCTCGATAACAGTGCTGTGTGGGCCGTGGTGCAGGTCCCGGCTCCCGAGTCTCCTCCACCAGAGGCCTGGCGGGCCGGCCGCCAGCAGAGGTGTTAGCAGACCTGCCGGTTTCAGGCTTAATCTTTGCACCTGCCTTTTCTTTTTCGGTAATGTGTTCATTATTTGCCACACATTACTCTATTCTTTGTCTGCAAATGTTTTGTTTCTAATACAGCTTGCTTTGTTTGGGTGAGATATGGAATGGCACCGAAATCCGGCACCCTGGAAAGCCAGGGATTTCCACCCAGGACAAAAGAGTGCCGCCTTGACTCCAGAGATTGCCTAATCCCAGCTGTTCTGATAATGTAATTAAGGCTGCCTCATGTCTTTAATTTTGCAACCAGTTTGTGTGAAAAGGAGAATTTGGCACTCTGAAGGCTTACACACTAAATAGCAATCTCAAGACGCCTAATTAGAATTCTCTGACATTAAGCTAATTGGTGAAACTGTATTTCAGCAGCTTAACTTCTTTATTAATTTTTTTAGCATTTTCATTGAAAATCAATTGATGAGCTGTCCACACTTTCCCCTTCTGCAGGACTTGCTCACACGCTGCAGCCTCAGGCCGGCGGACAGACCTCCACCTCGCGGGAGAAGTGGCAGGCGCTGCCGCTGCGCTGTCCCTTTTCATTCTAACACTCTTGACCTAAATAATGTGCTTGAATGTGTGCCTCGGCTGGCACCCTCTCACTGCTCTGGTAACTGGACATAACTTCCTTTAAACTGACCGATGTATTAACGAGGCAGCTTCTCTGGGGACAGTGCCCTTCTGACTCGTTCAGTACTAGGGCCATTTCTTTGTGTTCGGATCAGGGGGCTACAAAAAATTCAGCTGGGACCCAAAGAAACTTTGTCATAATTTGAGACAGTAGTGGCTAAGTGCAAGGGACTCATTAAAAGAGAACTGAGCTAAAAAAAAAAAAAAAAAGAGTGAGAACTGAGCTTTTGTGGTTGAGGTTGGGGGCATTTGGTTCTGTGGGGGACACTCATTCAGTCCCTTCCGCCAGCTTCTACAGGAAGTGCCGAGCAGCTTCCTTATCCCTCCCGCCCCTGCACCTGCTCCGTTCCCATGGCCTTTCTCCGATCACAGGGCACTGGGTCCGGCTGCAAGAAAGGATTAAGCCCTCAGAGGAGGGAGTTTTCTTTGAGACACTTGTGACAGTTGGGAAATTCACGGCCAAGAGCCTGGGCTCTGTCTGCTGAGCTGGTGTGGGGAGCAAAAGGGAAGGGTGTGTTGAGTGTCCGCGGGAGATGTGAACTCCAGCACCCCAGGGATTCTGTTTTCAGTTTAATACCTGGTGGGGACTTGCTTGGCTTGAGTATCTTACTCATGATAAACGTCCAGCAATATAGAATTTAAGCAGAATTCAGAACTCTTTTGCTTAAAAAAGCCACTGCACCTCTGAATTTTTCTAAGTCAGGAGAGGAAAAATGCATTAATTATATACCAGCACATTTAGTAATTGTAATATCTGTCACCTGTAGTGTTGGCATGTCTGCTCTTTATTTGTACTAAGTCACGTACTTAGTTTTTCCTCTTGTGAGATAACTTTTCCTGTGCTCCTCCCAGAGCAGTGGCTTCAAACAACCACCTGTGACCTAGGGGTCAGGAATTCACGCTGGCCAGGCTGTCTGTGTCTTCCATTCTGTGTGTACAGCAGAGGCTGCTGCTAGCATCCTGTTCAAGGATGGTAGTGAGAGCTGTAGGACTGTAGGGCTGAAGGGCTGTGGGGCTGTAGGGCTCAGCAAGGACCGGCCTTCCAGTGCACAGTACTCTGGGAGTGTTTCCTGTGAATAGACAGTGCTGGACCGAGGTGCCTAGACTGCATCACACCTCCACCTCTGCGTAGTCTGGATCAGAGCCACCCGATGTCTGCCCAGAGGTGGAGTGCAGGCACAGCCACACCATCTGATGTGTGTGTGGGTCAGGCCGGCCAAAGATAGGCCTAGGTCCTGCACAGAGGCTGGGCTCTCTCTCGCGGTTCCCTGTTTTCCCTTGCTTTCATCTGCTCGATGTTCCCCTGTTCTTATCCAGCAAGACTGTGGCTCCCCGAGGTTAGCTTCATGGGGGCCTGGATGCACCTTGCAGTGTGGCCTGTCCATTCTTGAAAGGCCTTGAATGCCCTCAGATTTTCTTGATGAAACTCATGTCTTTTGTTAGATTTATTTGTAAATAATTCAGGGTTTCAGGGGGCAGACATTTAATAAGTATACTGACATGAAAATTTTAAGCACATAGACAAATACAGTACTAAAATTAGTTCCCACACATGCATCTCAAAACCTCACTTCTCACTAGAAGTCTGTGTGGCTCCATGTGGATGCCTTAACTCCTCTCCCCTGGTCTCCACTCTGAGTCACAAAGCAAATCAGAGTCATTGCATCACGTCTGTAGCTCAGCAGTATAAAGTCACATCCTATGAACTAAAGATGGGATAGTGGACCCTTGATTTATAAACTCAATTCATTTCTGAGGGCTGGCTATAACTCAGGTTGGTCAGTTGCCTTCAAAGCCTCTCCTTTTAGGTCACGCTTTGTCCTAGGCAGATCTCAGTGTCCTTAGACATTGGCCTGGGGTTGCTCATTGGCCTGTGTTGTTTGCTCTGAGGAATTTCTCACATCCTGGGTTTTCCTGATGGTACCCTTGTATTGGTCAGGGTTCTTCAGAGAAATAGCAACAGTAGGAGGAGGCTGCAGAGCTGGATGGAGCAAGAGAGGAGAAATGTAAAGGAATGGTCTCCAGGACTGTGGAGAAAGAAGCCTGCAGTCCACTCTCAGGGTGTAGAATCTGGGAGGAGGCTGAAGGTGGAGTTCAGTACAGATCAAAGCCAGGGGAGCTGACTGTGCAGCTGTCAGTTGGAGACTGAAGCCCTCAGAACCCAGGCAAGACCCTGCCTCAAAACAAAGCATCAACAAGTCTGACATGATGAGCTCAGTGCGAGGTGTTCAGCCTCCAGAAAAAAAGTAAATAAATAAAAGAATAAAAAGGGAAAATCCTTTCCAGAAATAATACTCTAATAGACATACTCAAATGCTTTGTCAGCTGTCTGTCCATCACATAACCCAGTCAAGTTGGCAACTAACTTCATGTGTGTCTAATATGTAGAATGTATGTGTGTGTAGATACATGCATACACATGTATATTTGTGTTTTCCCTCCCTCCTGAAGTGCTGGCAAATCAGTAGTTAAATCCAGAATCCAGACGCTGTGAAAGCACTGTATGTGTGTTTCCTTGGCCAGGTTGCTGCATAGATGGTGGGTTGTGTCTCCTCGGGGCCCTAGGTGCAGGCATTCGGGCCCTTGATTCCCATGTGTGAGTCTGCTTGGCCTTCTTGTACTTTTATTTAGCAGCTTGTGATGCTTATTTCTGTTTTCCATTATTTCATTAGGACAAACAAAAGACTCATATTCTAATATTTCATCCTAATGCATTTATTCGTTAGAAATTTTTATAAATACTTTCCATTATCATCTCTGGTTACTCTGACCTCACTTATATGAGAAGGGCAGGACAAATGCTTGCTACATGGGTTTTTAAAAAGCCAGTTTGCAGAATCATGATTTAGTTCTCTAGTTTCCTCTAGAGACAAATAGAGGTTTTTTTTTTTTCCCTTCTTTCTGAGTAATATTATAAACTTAGGAATATTTTTACTTAAAGCTTACCATTGGCTTCATTTTTATGAATAAATAAATACCCAGTAGCTTTTGATTGCCTTTGGGTCTATAGGTCAATTGAGAGAGAATTGACATCTAAATACTTAATCTTCCACTCTGTGAATTTTATATTTCTACCACTGAGACTTTTAAAAATTTCTCTCAACGGTGTAAATACATTTGATTTTTTGTGCTGGCTTTGGATCTTGCAAACTTGCTAAACACATTTATTGTTTTCAGGGAAGTTCTTTTCTTACTCCTTGGGATTTTCTACGTGGATGAATATGTTATCTGCACGTAAATGCGGTTTCATTGCTTCCTTTTCAATGTCTCTATCTTTGATTCCTTTTTCTTGCCCTGTTGAACTGACTGCTACTCTACTGCACCACTGAATAGGAGTGGGGAGAATGTGCATTCTGTCCTTTTCCCCGTTCTGCAAAGGAAAGCATTCAGACCCCGGCCCCTTCCTGTGGGATCCGGCCCCTGCTGAGTAGCCTTCCTGCTCCTCCCCCCCGGAAAAGATGGCTTTTGCTCTCCACGCCTCCCCTTGGGGTAGTTCCTTCCCTGGGGCCCATGGCCAGTGAGACTGCTGGCCTCTGCACAGCGGACTGCTATTCCTTGCTTGATGTGGGGTTCCAGAGCCAGGGAGACATCCCTCCCCCAGCCCAGACCCTCTGAATGCAGGTGATGTCAGCCTCCTTTCTGGGCTCTCTCAGCCATGAAGGGCTGCTTGCTTCCTTGATGGGGCAGTGTGTGGGGAAGTGGACGGGGCTAGCTGCCCAGGCTCCAACAGAGTGGGCTTCTCAGGGCTTCTGTCTGCCTGCCCTTCCTGAGTCTGTGGGCACAGACTTGGGAGTGAGTGGGGAGCCCCACGGTGCCCTGAGGGGAGGCTTTAGGATTGCAGCTCATTTCTTCTGCCCTGGTATTCATGCCCTCCCTTTCTTTACAACTCTGCCACCTATTTATGCCTTACTAAGCAGTACAGTTTAGTTGTACCGGAGCATTCCTTTTTTATGTAGTGTGTATTTGCTGTACATAATAGTTACATTGGTTTGTGGGATTGATACACACCCATCATTTCTTGATCATTTGAATCCTCTTAACATGTTCGTGCCATCTCTCCTTTAATTTTCTCTTTAATTTATACATCTGTTTTTCAAACTGAGCCATGGCTTTCTGTTTAGTTCTTTTCTGTCCATGTCCTGGATGTAAGTGCCACAGGCTGTCGGGTGCCCTGTGTGCTGGGTGCCTCTCACCATGCCTGCGACGCTGGTCTTGAGGCGCCTCCAGCAGCATCCCCTCTCCTTTGGGAACAGAAACACGTTACCAGTCAGGCGACTGTGTGGGCTCTGCTCTTCCTGCCCTGCTCAGGGACCAGGAGTGGTGAGCGGGTATGCTGGAGCGGTGCCCAGAGCAACACTGCACCTGCTGGTGTTCAGGACCTCTGCTGGGCTGTGCCCAGGCTGGGAGCTCGGGCTGGCGGTGCGGGTGGGCGAGGGCAGCTGGCTCCTGAGAGGTTGGACCCGCAATTTGGGGAGCTCAGACTCTCAGGGCAGTGCCCTCCCCTCCTTTTTTTTTTTTCTTCCTTGTTTTGGTTTCTGTGTCTATTTGTAGAATGAAAAATGAGATCCCTGGTCAGTGAAGTCTGAAAGTCCAGGACTGACTAGTCTAAATTAAATGCGCTGTGTGTGAGGGTTCTGCCATCATCTTGGGCTCGTTCCCCAGACCTGCAGGAGTGGAGGGCCCTGGGTAATTACATACATATCGGTGAAAACAGATTTCAAGATGAATGTTTTTTATTTTCTGTTTCTAATAGTTGCTTTGTCTTGTTTCTTGTAGCAAAGCTTTTATCAAGACCTAAGATTGGTAAAATAGCCCACTGGTGCTTTTTGAAATATTTCCATTTAACTGTATTTTTCTTTTCTTTTAGCTTCTGTCTCTTCTTTTTGAAGATTTGTTCAAAAAATTTAATTCCGAAATGAAGAAGATTGCAGACCAGGTGATTCCCAAGCAGAGAGCAGCCCAGTTTGATGTGGTGAAGCACATGCGTCAGGACCAGATCACCAACGGCATGGTGAATGCCATCTCCACAGTGAGTGTGGCCTCGGGTGGGCGGAGCCTGCATGTGCCCAGGGAGCTGCCCAAGGGCTGCCAGTGTGGGCGGTTCGAGATGCTCAGGTGCTTTTTAAAGACTGTTTGCAAATAGGGAATCTTCCACTTGGAAAAGTAGCCCCAAGTTTCCTTGTCCTTGGTTTTTTTTTTTTTTTTTTTTTTTTTGCTTTTTGAGACAGGGTCTCGCTTTGTAGTTCAGGCTGGCCCTGAGCTCACTATGGTGCCCAGGCAAGCCGCCGCGAACTCAGCAATCCTCCTGTCTCTGCCTCCCGAGTGCTGGGATTACAGGCATGAGCCACCACGTCCAGCATTGTGGTATGCAGTGTTGATTGTTGGTGGGCGTGTCTCCACGCCCAGCATTATATGTGGTTACCAGGGATCGAACTCAGGACCTTGCGCTTGCGAGGCAGGTGCTGGAACCACTGAGCTAACCCTCCGGCCCTGTCCTCGGTTATATGACCATGCTCACCCTCCCCAACCCACAGCCATGGTTTTGGTTTCCACAGTTCCATTTACCTCCTGTCAGCTGCGGTCTGAAAATATTAAATAAGAGTTCCAGAAATTTATAATAATTTATAAATTTGAAATAACTTTATTATAGCATAATTTTCCTGTTTTATTATTGTTGCTAACCTCTTACTGTACCTGACATACAGAGTAATGTAAGATGTATAAGGTTTGGTGCTTTTCTGCAGTCCCAGCCGCCTATGGGGCCTTGGGGTCAATCTCCCGTGACAGGGGGTTTCTATGTGACTCTCCTCCAGACTGTTGTCCCTGTTCTATTTGCAAGAGGAAAATAGATAGGTGAGGAAAAATCTTCCAGTTTAACTACTAGTAGTCATTCTTCTACAGGATAATTTTCCTCCTTTATTTTATGTAATAAAGCTGATGTTCCAGACAGGTTTATTAGTTGGCACCTGTCATGTGAACAGTGCAGACACATGTTGTGTCTCAGCAGGTGTCCGTCTCTCAGAAGCCTGTTGGCTGTCCCTCCTCAAGCTGCTGTGCACGGTCTCGGCTGTTCACGGGAGCTCACCAGACAGGGCAGGGCTCAGGCGTGCAGGAGCCATAGGCTATCTGACAGGGCCTGGCTCACTTTGCACACCACACACATAGTTAGCCTTGCACACTGGTTCCGGTCACAGAGACATCACGGTGCACACCTGCTTCATGTGGGCACTGAGAGCAGCCTCTGCAGGTGACGTGGAGGGCTGTCTGCTGCTCCCTGCGCTGAGTGTGAGAAAGCTGGACCTGCTTCCCCAGCTTCCCGACCTGTGATTTCCAGCCATCGTGCTGCTCCTTGTGGGGGTTCTTTTGCCCTAGGTGAGCTGCTGTGTCCCCGCAGGACTGCTTATTAAAGAAATCCTTTGCTGGCCTTGTTTGTGGCAGGTGTGGCCAGTCTGAAGGTGCTGGGAAAGGGTTGTAGAGCACTTTCCCCAGATCTGCTTTCTGCAAGGAGCCGTTAGGCTCTGGGTCTGTTTCTCTGCCCCAGTGGGTGCTCCCGTGGGCCACCAGCTCATGCTCTCCCCCAAGCATCGCAGCTCCACTTCCCATGTACTTCCTATTTGCCAGTGGTTGCTACTTTATTTTGGCTCAGTGCTAAATATTTATTTACCTCTTATTTACTCTTACTCTTGGGCATAAATCCATTTACTAGATTCATTCTAGTTCCAAAGATAAAAAGGAGATAACTGAATAAGCAACACAGGAGTCTAATTTGAAGGATACCATGTTTGCTCTGTTTATTTGGTAATGGATAAGATTTCTTCCTAGCGTTCAGCTCATTTCCATGTTATCAAGAATTCAAGGTTCTTAAAGGCTGGATCTCCACTATAACAAAGGCAGAGCTGCCCCTTGTGAGGGAGCCTCCTGAGAGCCTAACGCCCTGGTCTAAACACAGCACAGGCTCCTTCCAAACCTCGAGGCCTATTGTACTGCGAGGATCTTCAGGCTAGAATCCATGTATCTGCTCCTGAAATTGTTTGTAAATTATGTTCACGGTCCTTTACGTTTTCTCTGGAAAGTGTCCATTGCTTTCATTTGGGTTCTTGAAGGAGCATGGAGCACCGCAAATGCCATTTTTCTCTTTGGAATTACAAAGACAGTTAAGTCGAGCATTGTTTTTTATATTCTACTTTGCTTTTTGGATGCATATTGTTTCCTACTGTGAATTCATGTTACCATGAAATTATTTTGGGGAATAGTATGTAATGTGTCCAAGTTATATGTTTACCATGAGGTTTTGGTGCATAGAAGATAAGTTTTATGTTCAAAATTTTTTATGTCTTTTGATATTGACATGATAGCCAGAGAGAAGACACAGTATTTCTTTTTTTTTGAGACAGGGTCTTGCTTTGTAGTTCAGGCTGGCTCTGAGCTCACTGTGTAGCCTAGGCAAGCTTTGAACTCAGCAATCCTCCTGTCTCTGCCCCCCGAGTGCTGGGATGACAGGCATGATCCACCACGCCCAGCACTGTGGTATGTGGTATTGATTGCTGGTGGGTGTGAGTCTCCACGCCCAGCATTGTATGTGGTTACCAAGGATCGAACTCAGGACCTTGTGCTTGGGAGGCAGGCAACGGAACCACTGAGCTAACCCTCCGGCCTTGACACAGTATTTCTTAATGTGAATATATATTCAGCAGTTAGGGTGAACCTGTGTCACACCTTGCTCCATGGGCTGTTTGTTGTCATTGAAAGCTCTGAAAAACTCGCCATCACTAGTATACAATGTTTAGATTCCTCAATCCTTAATCAAGAATTGCTACCCATCGTTTTTCTGTTGTTGTATTTTCTTCTTAATGAAGCCCAACTTTGAAAGGCACCTGAGTTGCACATCCAGTGCAAGTTGGTCTCTGTGATCATCAGGCTGCCCTTAACACATGCGCACAGGAACTGTGTCTCAGGGCCGCTGCTTCCCATAGCATTCTGGTTGGAGTAGCTGCCCTGTGCACCTCAGTTTCCATCCGGTGGCTGCTGGTTGCACTGAGGGTGGTGTGCAGAAAGCCACAGTGTCTCTGGACATGGTTCACTTCTGTCCTGTTCTGAGGGAAGGCCAGCAAGTGGCCTAGTGGAGGTGCAACTTAGGATGGGACAGTGGGACTGTACTGTGAACATCTTGGAGTGACTGCTCAGTGTTAGGGAAACATGAAGAGGTAGGGTGTCCTCATTTCTTCCATCTCTCCACAGGGAAATTGGTCTCTGAAGAGATTTAAGATGGACCGCCAGGGTGTGACCCAAGTGCTGTCTCGCTTATCTTACATATCTGCACTGGGCATGATGACAAGAATCTCTTCGCAGTTTGAAAAAACCAGAAAAGTCAGTGGTCCTCGTTCTCTGCAGCCATCCCAATGGGGAATGCTTTGTCCTTCTGACACTCCTGAGGGAGAGGTAAGGTCCTGAGGGATCTCTCCAGGGCCAGAGGTCAGACTTACTGGGTGTGGAACCAGAGGTTTCTGCTCCTGCTCCTGTCCTCCAAGCCATTCTTCTTCATTGAATAGCCACTGGTGAGAAATGCTGGTGTTGCTTGTCAAGACTACACGGGATCACCCACAGCCAGTACTCGTGGGAGCACTAACTTGGCATCTTACTTGCAGTGATGCATAGACCACGTTTCTCTTGCTCATTTAGTTTATCCTAAGAATCAATGCGATGAAGAGGGGTTAATGTGGGTCACTCAAAGGCCCGCGACCCACACTTACAAAGCATCCTTTCTGAGTGGTGCCTCACCGAGGCAGGCTCAGAGCACGTCATGTGATCCACTCCATTACCACAGTTTGGTGTGTGTGGTCCAAGCATGTTCAAGCTGTTACCTAAACACTAACTGTGGGCTGTGTAGGGTTACTTCTCCCGCCTGTCGTGGTGCCTCTCTTGTGTTCACCATTGCTGGTTTCATTTGACCCTGTTCCTCCTAAATCATTAACTTCTAGGGAGGAACAGCCCACAGCACTGTAACTCAAGCTTCTGGCAGAGGCCTGGTTCAGATTGGAGCCTTGACAGTATGACTAAAACGAGTAAAAGATGGAGGTTCCAAAGAATAGAAGTTTGTCATGACTCTGAGGTAAAAAATAGGTGTCCAGTGCAGGGTTGTGAATTTTAGAAGTTGTTCTAACTAGAGCCATGTGAGAGTTTACACCAAGCATGTGCAGTCTCTCACATTTGTCATTTGTCCTTCTCAGCCCGGTCTACCAGGCACCCTGAGTCTGGAGCTCACTCCAGCTGGCATCCATGGAGTGGCAACTTTGCACATTATTGTAGCGGGTAGCTCTTAAGGATTAAACATATCTTACATGTCACACATTCCTAATGTGTCTTTGGTTTGCTGTCTTCTGTCCTAATTGATACTTTTGTTTTTTGTTACATGAAAGTTTAGAAATACTTATTTCCTTTTCATTGTGAAATAACCTGATGTACAAAAAAGTTACAAAAGTAGTACAGAGATTTTCTCTGACCCTTCCACTATTCCCAGATGTGGGTTCTTGCCTCGCTGTGGCCCAGCAGTCACCTCATGGAGCTGACCCTGTAGTGTTCAGTCTGAGGCCTGCTCCCCATCCAGCCACTGTCCTGGCAGCATCCTCTCTGACCAGGGACATGGTGTGTTAGCATCCGCCCCCCTAGTCTGGTGCAGTTCTTTGCTCCTTCTTTGCCATCAGGACCTAGAATTGTTAGAGCTCCAGCCAGTTATTTTATAGATGTCTCTCATTTCTAATTAGAGTTTTGTATGTTTTTTTTTGTTTTTTTTTTTTTTGCGGTACCTGGGATCGAACTTGGGCCCTTGTATGCCCAAGGTTGGCACAGTACCACTTGAGCTAAATCCCCAGCCCTCAGAATTTCGTATTTTTATGTAGCTGTATTTATCAGTGTTTTCCTACATTGTCATCATAATGGGTATGATATTCTATGGGATGGGAATAAGTTCATATAATTTATTTCTTCTTATTGGACTTTTATGATGTCATCATTATCTAGAACTATACATAGTATCATGCTGAACACTTCTGTGCTAAATCTATTTTACTCCATTTCTTGTTACCTGAAGATAGATTTTCTATTTTACTCCATTTCTTGTTACCTGAAGATAGATTTCTCCAAGCTAAAAGATATTTGTATTTTAGTCTCCGTTGCGAGTTGCCTTACAAGGTCATGCTGCTTGGTGTTGCCTTAGCACAGTGGAGTTTTCAGGCCAGACTATTTTGTGTCACTAACGTGGATGCTTAGACCTGGCTGTCTCATGTTTTTAGGCCTGCGGTTTGGTTAAAAACCTGGCCCTGATGACACATATCACGACGGACATGGAGGACGGACCCATTGTGAAGTTAGCCAGCAACCTGGGTGTGGAGGATGTGAATTTCCTGTGTGGGGAGGAGCTCTCTTACCCCAACGTGTTTCTCGTCTTTCTCAACGGTGGGTCTGTTAGGGGTGTTAATGCCAAACAGGAAGTGTGCCCGGGAGCACTCTGGTTCTGGGTCCAGGGATCGACAGACCAAAGACTGGGAATAGGGACAGCTGCCTGCGGGCTGAGCTCCTGGGGTCCTGAGAGGACACAGCTCTCTGCGCAGGGCACTCTCTACCCTTTGGAGCTGGCAGCGTGTCCTCAGCAGAAGGAGGTGCAGCACAGGGTCCTAAGGACCAAGGCCATACTGAGTCCTTCCCAAACAGTCAGCCCACCCTGCAGGGATATGTTCAGCCACTGGCCATGGAGCTGTCCGCAGTCCAGGCAAGAAGCTCCTCTCCTTTGGCTCAGATGGGTGTCATCAAAATTTATGGTAAATATATACAGTTTAAACATTCATTACAATAAAAAGCATATCATCACTAATTCCACTCAAAATACTCCCTCTTGCTTTGGACACACCCTCTTCTCACCACTTCTGAAGAACTTGTGGAAGTCCTCTTTCGTGACCATCTTTGTGAGGTGCCATTAAAAATACAGTGAGTGCTGCTGCCAAGCTCTGCCCACAGGCAGGCAGCTCACAGAAGCATGGCACTGTGTCCTCGGCCGCCTCAGTCACTAGCTCTGGCCTCTGGTGGACTCCTTGTGCTTCCCCAAAGTAGAAATGACCTTGGAAGGGAAATGTGAGTGGATTCTAGACGCTGAGGCAGCCAGGACAGTGGGAAGAGCTGTGGGGAGGCTGCGCCAGCAGTGCCCATGCTTCTCCCTGCTGCTGCCAGCCGTGTTCCTGTCTGTGTCCAGATCAGACATGTAGCCATGGCCTCCTTTCCTCTCTACCCCTCTCACTGCTGCCATGGCAGTGTGGCTGCCAGTGAGGTCAGGAGCTGGGCAGGGCTGCTTATTACTGCCCGCTCATCTGTCAGTGTGTGCCAGGTGCTATGACGCGTGAGCTCTGAGTTTTCATTCTTACCTAAGCCTCTCAAAGCCCTCATGTGAGCCCCCTCCCCCAGCACCCTCAGGATGCGAGAAGCCATGGGCGGGAGCTGTGGTTCAGAGCTGGGCAGACGGTGTGGTGTCCACGGAGCAAGACTGCCTGTGCAGTGTGCTGCTGGGGACACTCGGTGCTTCCAAGGGCTCTGGCTGGGTCAACAGTGAGATCAGTTGGGGTCATTCTT
This sequence comes from Thryonomys swinderianus, assembly GCA_004025085.1. Taxonomy (NCBI): domain Eukaryota; kingdom Metazoa; phylum Chordata; class Mammalia; order Rodentia; family Thryonomyidae; genus Thryonomys; species Thryonomys swinderianus. The sequence continues at coordinate 33,655 of PVIC010009783.1, forward strand.
ACTTCTGTCTTCTCCCCTCCCCTCAGGTAACATCCTCGGGGTCATTCGAGACCATAAGAAGCTGGTGAACACGTTCCGACTGATGCGAAGAGCCGGGTACATCAATGAGTTTGTCTCCATCTCCACGAACCTCACAGACCGATGTGTCTATATTTCCTCGGATGGAGGAAGGCTGTGCAGGTAGGTACCTGCTGCTAAAAATGACTTCGGAGTCTATGTCAACTTTGAAAAGAAGTAGACTTCATATTTGAAGCTACTTGAACAGCTTTCATTGTTAAGATAAATTTGGTTCGGTTAGCAAACCTTCAGAGATGAATGGAGACAAGATGAATGAATGGAAGATGGCTGGGAAACGGTCTGTGTCCTCGACGCCTGGGCTGACAGTGGAGGAGAAGTGCTTACTGATGACTTGCGCTATGGTAGTGGTAACGCTGGCTGCTGGCTGCCAGCTGCCAGCTGCTGCCTGAGTGGGGACACTAAGTTGTGAAGCTCTGACTTGGTCTTGTGAGGTTGGATTGTTCTTTTCATTTAAGAAATAAGGAAACAAGGTCCAGTCAGGCCAAGGAGTCAGGTTTTCACCTGAGTCTAGCCACTGTAGCCATACCCACGATTCTTTTGCTACCAGCTGAGCTTTAAAGGATTAGTAGGATTGTATTTCCTGGACAGAGGAAAGAAGAGCCAAGAAAACATAAGGCTAAAACCATGGAGACATGAAGAAATAAAGCAACGTTAGTCACAGGGGAGACGCAGGTTCCTTTTGTCCCTTCCAGGGTATCTGCTAGGAGCCGTGGACAGTGCAGCCCAGCAGCTCCAGTGCAGAGAGGCCTGTGAGACAGGGACTGGCAGGGCATCACCTGTGGTCTTTCCCGTGCTTCGCCCGCCTCACGAGTCACCACCCTTCTGCAGACTCTGGTGCTGTATGCACAGGCAGGACAGATGCAGCCAGAAGGCAGAAGGGGAGGGCAGGTTCCTGGCACATGTCTTCCCCATGTCCCTGAAGACCGTCCCTCCCCAGGACTCCTTGTGGGACGGTCAGTCCTGAGCTGCCTGCCACCACCCGGGTCCAGGTGTGCTAGGTGAGCCAGAGAAGCTGAGCCCTGTGAAGAAGCTGTGGAGGAAGGGGCTGGGACTGGCTGACACTGCAGCGGTGCCCTCGGGAGATAGTGCCACTCCTTGCCTACTGGCTGTGGCACTGTTCTAGTTTCTTTCTAAGTCTTTTCTTGGATTCTTGCCCTTCCAGTACATTATTTTTTATTTTTTGAAATTTAAGTTTTTTGCTTTGTATTGGGAATTAAACTCAGGAGCCTGTTGTGATGGGCAAGCCCTTCAGCATTGAACTACATCTCCAGCCCTTTTTAATTTTTATTTTGAGACAAGTTTTCATAAGTTAATCAAGCTGGCTTTGAACTTGAGGGCCTCTTGCTTCAGCCTCGCAAGTCTCTGCAATTGAAGCCACGTGCCATCCATCACATGTGCCTCTTTCTAGGAAATTCAGATGTTGTAGGACCCTAGAGAGGCTGAGAATGGCTGGCCTGTGTGAGGGTTGTGATTGGCGGGAGTCTGAGGGCGTGAGGTCCCCAGGTTTCCAGGTGCGAGAAGGAATTGCTTGGGATTGTCTGAGAATGGGGGCCGGTGTGCGAGCCACGAGACAGGTGCACGTTCGTGGCCATCCTCGGCAGCCCCTCATCTGGGGAGGGAAACAGTGGCGTGGCCTAGGTTCCTCTTCCTTAGGATTCATCTCTTTCATCATGTTCTATATAACAAGGTGTATTCTAAGAGAAAATACCTTAGCAATCCTGGTGTCATGGCAGACTGAGGCCAGGTGGGAAGCGTAATGGGCTGTGTTGCGTGCCATGGCCATTTCTGCTGAAGTGCACAATGGGCCTCCTAGGTGGCACTCATGCCCCGGTTTCCCCACAAGAGGCTGGAAGTTTGCAGCACTGCTTGCTGGTTGCTGCCTTTGTGAGTAGCCGTGTCTGCTCGTTTTCCAAGATGCCCATTCGCCCTCACACAGCCCAGACTCTAGGCAGACTCTAGTCTGCGAGCCCAGCCTCTGTAAATAGCAGTGGAGCCATTTCCATTCCACTATCTCTGCACTACATGCCACCCTTTGTGTGTGTTTCCTTGGCTGGCGAGGCCCTCAGGCTGCCACCACTGACAGTTCCAGACTCATCGCCACCTTGGCACCAGTCCACTGTGAGTTACCAGGTATGCAGCCCACTCTCTGCAAACAGCTACCACTCTCTTTGGTCACTGGTGGCTTCATCCTGGGCATGTGGCTCCCTGATGTTCATCCTAAATTGGACCTACCCATCTTGGCCCTTCTGCAGACCTCACACAGGTGCCTCATCAGTGCCAGGGCCAGGCTTCCTCACCTGCTGCCTCCATAGTGTGGCCACAGCCTGTTCTACCTGCTAGCTGTGACCAAGACCCAGGGGTAGTACCAAGCCCTGAGTGAGCTGTGTTGTTGAGCTGGTAATGGAAACTGCCACTCAGCAACTCCCAGAAGGACAGCATGGATACTCCAAGACAGGTGCAGTACCATCTGGGCTAAATTCCTGGCCCCTATTTGTTTTTGGCAATACCAGCAATCAGGCATGGATGCTCCAGACACAGGCCTATGGGATATACATACCACTGCGCAGTGGAAAAGTGATGGCGGACCTTTTAGGCTTCCAGTGACCACACTCGTGTCAGCGTTTTGCCACCACTATTTTCGATGATGGCACGAGGTTACATGTGTGGCCTGGACATAGACGAAGACATGCAGGTTTGTCACTGTGTGGACATGAAAGGACGGTTCCTATTTGAAGCAGAACAGAGTGAGGTGGCATAAGGTTCCACCATGCTCCTCAGATCCGGGTGAATATAGAATTCACTCATTGTTTACTTGTGGAATTTTCCACCTAATCCTTCGGGGCCACTGTTGGCCTCGGATATCTGAAATCCCCAAAAAGCAAAACAGTGAAACCACAGATAAATGGGGATGACGATATACTATACCTTTCCAGTGGAGATGCTTCTGGAGTGATCATGTAGACGACTTTAAAACCTGACATAAAGCTTTATTTCCTTTCTAGACATTATCTTTTTTATATTGCCTTTTCCTTTACAACCAAATGCTTTTTAAGATATTTTTGTACTGGGCCGGAGGGTTAGCTCAGTGGTTCCGGCACCTGCCTCACAAGCGCAAGGACCTGAGTTCGATCCCCAGTAACCACATATAATGCTGGGCGTGGAGACACGCCCACCAACAATCAACACCGCATACCACAATGCCAGGCATGGTGGCTCACACTTGTAATCCCAGCACTCGGGAGGGCAGAGACAGGAGGATTGCTGAGTTCGCGGTGGCTTGCCTGGGCACCATAGTGAGCTCAGAGCCAGCCTGAACTACAAAGCGAGACCCTGTCTCCAAAAAGCAAAAAAAAAAAAAAAAAAAGATATTTTGTACTCTGTCATGTTTCTGTGTACACATACCCATGCACATGGACTTGTGTGTGTGTGCACGTGTGTGCGTGAGAGAGACACATACATACACATACAGAAGAGAGAAGAAGGTAAGTTTCCTGTACTCACACATGCAAAAAATGCCTGCTGTCCTCAAGGCATCTAGGAGTGGGTTTGCTTGTGTCTACACCTTTCCTCCTTTGCTCTGTAAACATGATTTGCTGGTGTAATTCTTCCATGGAATCATTACTCATTTGCTATTTTTTTTTCATTCTAGGCCTTACATAATTGTCAAGAAACAGAAGCCAGCAGTCACAAATAAGCACATGGAAGAGCTAGCCCAGGGGTACAGGTAAATGGCCCAAGAAAAAGTTCCCAGCCTCCCTCCTGTGCACACGCACACTCTAGTCAGCAATAGCGTTGCTCTTCCTGTGCTTTTTTTAACTCAGGTTCTCCCCACCTGAAGCTATACGGACGGGGTGAAGGGCATCTCAGGCCAGGGTGGGTGTTATGGACTTGCTGCACATCAGTGCACTGTAGGGCATCTCTAGGCAGAGGAGGTCTCCTTCTGTGGGTTATGTAGACCCTCTAGGTCTTTTGTTGCATGGAATTTCTAGCACCTAGGTCTTAGAAGTCAGGATCTGGATGTCAAGAATCACAGGCACACAGTGTGTTTATTTCAGAGACGTACAACCCCTCTGTGGTCCAGAATAGTTTGTGTCTCTGGAGAAGAAGGATGCTTTGGGTGTAAATGACACCCAGTCCCTGTGGTTACTGTATAAAATGCTACGTTAAAACACCTTTTCATTGGTATGTCTTTAACACTTATTTTCCCAGGAATTTTGAAGATTTCTTACATGAGAGTCTGGTCGAATATTTAGATGTCAATGAAGAAAATGATTGTAATATCGCACTGTATGAACATACAATTAACAAGTGAGTAGCGTCCATGGCAACCCTAAGGGACAGGGTCATCTAACTGTCCTTTTAGTCTTCCATCCCATCCAGTGCTCCATGGTCTTTGCTGCTAGAAGCCCACAGTTTCAAGTTAAAGTAGCATAGAGTTGCTAACAGGTCATCTGTAGATTTAATTATCCCTCCTATTCTCATGACACTTAGTATTTTCTTTTTAAAAAGAATCACTTCTCTGATTGTGATATCTGATTACTGTGAAAATGTAACCAATAAATGAGGAAGGCAGAGGTAGGAGAATTGCTGCAAGTTCGAGGCTAGCATGGGCTCCATAGTGAACTCAGGGCCAGACTGAACTACGAAGAGAGATCCTGTCTCCAGAAAACAAAAAAGATGGCTAACTCCATGCTCACGAGGGCTTCCTGTAGACCACACTGCGGGTGGGCAGCAGGGCCTTGAGACTGCTTCTCCACAGGGAGAACGGGCTTGGGCTGTGCTGACCCCTGCTCCTGCACAGGAGGGAGGAAGGAAAGCTGGTGAGTCAGGGCGTCAGGGCCTCTGCGCCGTGTCTGTTACAGGAGTCTGGCCACGGTGGCCTAGTCAGACATCTGAGTTGCTCTATCTTTTAGCTAAAACTGGGTTTTCTACAGAAATGTATCACAAAGTACTAAGATTCTGACCCTACTAGGAAAACCTATCTGATCCCACAGTAGTTGTCTTGTAAAAGTGTAATTCAAGCCCCTGATACAAGTGCAGATCTCCTGGAGTCCCCTTCAGTGCTAAAAAGAAATGGGTAAGATTCATTCGTGTATTTTTATTCAGCCAGTCTGTCCAGCCTATTACTGTGTTCTCTGTAATCAATGTAAAAACACCAAGACAGTTCTCTGCTGGCCTGTACAAGTCTTTGGGCTGCCGTGTGCGTCCAGCTCGCCCCGTTTCAGGGGTGCATCCCTCCAGAATCCTCTGGTTTCCATGCACTTTCCCCTGAAGAAGAAGACTGACAAATAGAGATTGATCCAAACATAAGTTAAGTATTTTAAATAACAAACTGAGTTATTTAGAGTTTCAGAGTTTAACTAATTAAAGTCTAGTGAAGTTTAAGTAAGCTCTTCAGTGGCACCAGCTGTCCTCTTGGCCCACACGGACTGTGGCCTCTTTCTGTCCAAGGCAGGTGCAGCCTTCTCTTGGGCAGGGCTGGAAGAAGAGAGAGGGCTGGTCTGGGTGGACATGCTGCTGCTAAGTGCTATGTTCACTGTTGTGAATTACTACAGTGTTAGTGTGTATTACCACAATACTTTGTTCCCTTATACTTCAATCCCTAAAAATATTTCTGTTAAAGCAACTTGAGTAATGTTTTAGTTTTGTCAGTTTTTCCAGGATGAAAGTTCACTGTCGTAGAGATCTTTTGGAGCCCTGCCCTCTAAGAGAACTCTGGTCTCAGCAGTGCTTGGCTGAGCTGTCTGCTTCTTCCCTTGCTAGAGACACCACCCACCTGGAGATTGAGCCCTTCACACTGCTCGGTGTCTGCGCCGGCCTCATCCCCTACCCGCACCACAACCAGTCCCCGAGGAACACCTACCAGTGTGCCATGGGCAAGCAGGCCATGGGTAAGAGCCCCCAGGGTACTGCAGGCACCCATTCTGCCTCTCCCTTCGTGGGAGGGATGGCTTGGCATTGGTCCCCTGTGCAGGGACATGGGGCACCATGCACCCTGCGGCCCATGAGGTCCCCTCCTGCCCATACCCAGACCTTCTCCCGCATGCTTCCTCCACCAGACCAGTAGGCAGCAGCTGACAGATGTGTAAGAGAACAAATGTAAGTTAAGCAGGAGACATGGACCAAAGAGCGGAAACTCAAGGTGAGGGAGGAGGGCGGGAGCGAGGAGGGCACCTGGTGACCTTGGAGCGTGCCTGGGGCTGTCCGCACATGCTTGTCCGACCCACTGCAGTGTCGCAGTCGCTGTTGTATCTCCAGCATTTGTTACGTGACTATCAGATCATTTTCTCCCTCCTGTCTCTTTTTCTTCCCTTTCATCTACCTGTTAATTTATCTATGTACTCATCTGTTCAGCATTTATTGAGCAAGACTAGAGCAGACAGGGGCATGGAACCCGAAAAGAGAGGCACTGTGAGCTTCAAGAGGTCAGAGACCAACCCATGACCTGCAGTGTGCACTGCGCTGGTGGATGGCTGGGTTAGAGAAAGTGAGGGGCGCAGACCCCTAGAGGGGCTCTCATCAGGGTGGGGCCACGCTGGTCAAGAGCACAGTGCATGTCAGGTGCAGGTGTGGGAACAGAAGCGAGCATGGCACAGGGACGTGTGTCCGGTGTGGCAGCTGGTGTGGGGGTGCTGGGGAAGCAGCTGTCTTAAAGATGATACGGAAAATTCCAGCATGAACCCCAGCCCCAAAGAAAAGGCATATTTTGCTGTTAAGTCTTTTCTAAATGTTTTTAGAGATCATATAGGTCGCAATAAGTTTTCTCTTCTTATCAGCCTGACTTGTCCTCTCTAGTTTGAAGTAATGTAAGAGCTTCATAAAGGAGTGGTGGAAGTGGGAGGGGTACGTGGTATTTGGGCGACAAAGCCAATGCAGTCTGCTTCTCAGTCACCAGTGCCAGCTGCTGCCAACTGCAGTGTGCCAGTTAAGGAGTCCCAGCCCCTCACTGCAGTCAGCGAGCATCTATTTTAAGTTTGTACATTGCCCTTTAGGAGCAGAAGAAATCAGAAGCGGGTCACACTGCAGCCCTTTCCCTGGCCTGTGGCCCCTGGGATCCTGAGCAGTGCCCCTGGGCTCTGCTCTCCATCCAGCCCCTGGTACAGGTGATTCTCACTCGTGCTTCTAACTTGCCGGTACTTTGCAACCCACTGCGCTGCTCGCCGTGTGGCAAGATGTCGTCACCTGCTGGGCACTGAACCATTCTGCTTCCCGGTGCGAGGCCCCGGGGAAGCAGTGCGCTGTCATGTGGCGTGTCAGCAGGAGAACGGGCACTTGTCACTCCGCCCAAAGCCACTCTCCATGTTTGAAGTTGGAAACAGAAGAGCCGCAGCTTTCTCCCCTCATGGAGAGAGCTTTAAAAAAAAAACAAAACATAGTGGACTTGAAGGAACAGAGTAATATTTTTATTTTTATAATACCTCCCTGCACACAAAAAAGCGCCACGTTTAATTAGGGACCTGCATGTCGGCTGTGTTGGGTTCGTTACCACACACAGTTACACAGGATCAGGGCGTACAGAAAGCCAATTCAGGATCTGTAGAGTTCTTTTGTAGCTTCCGTGTGAAGGGTTTTTCTCGTTTGTTTTGAGTGTCATTTGCAATTCATTGTCTGTGTGTTCTGAGGTTGGTGTATTCAGCTGCTGTGACCCTGGGTCCTGCACATTTAGCTCCTTGGATACAATCCTCTGACGTTACTGCTGACGCTGGGCAGACAAAAGGCCTGAATATCTCAGTAATAAAAAAAGCCTTTGTTGCTCTTTGCTTTTATAAAACACCTGACTGGAAAGAAAAGCATAGAGATAAAAGTACATTTAAATTTGGCACCTAGTGTGGCCATATTTTGCTCTGGACACAGAAATAGCTGCAGTCGTGTTGAGCCGGGTCTGATGAAGGTCACAGCAGGAAAAGCAGGAGTTGAGACCAGGTCTGTGCAGAATCCAGCCTTTGCACTGTTTGCAGTGTGTGGTCTTGACAACCATCCGTGAGTCATGCTTCATGAAAACTTCATGGCTCAGAGACCCTGTGCTGATGCCACAGTCCTTGGTACCGCTGTCTGTGTCTGTTACTTGAGTGGAAAGACAGTGGCCCGGAGCTGATTCACACATAGTCCAGGCGACTTGGAGAATGTGCTCTGCCTACCTGCCCCCTTGGACAGTACCTCCCAGCAAGAGAAGAACTAAGTCTTCTTCCATCATGACAAGGAAGAGGGCACAAGGCTGGTGTGAACCACAGAAACAGCCTTTCCTGTTGGCGAAGGCACCAGTCCAGCACTGAGCCAGTGCCACTGTCCTCAGGCCAGGCACTGGGGGCTGTGGACAGGCTCACTTTCCAGACTGTGCCACTGAGAGGCCTGTACTGGGCTGTGGCCCAGAGCCAGAGGCCTAGGGGACCCTGAAAGCGCAGGTGACCTGATCGCTTGGTGCTGGGCTCATGTGGACTTGGGTGGCACTGGGTGCTGGCTCAAGTGGGTCGCTCTGTCCAGGCAGCTCATGTCATGTTGGCTGCGCTCAGCAGGATAGCCCGTTCAGAGAGGTGGCTGCTCCCCAGCTCAGTCAGGACCTGCAGCGCCACCCCACACCCCAGAGCACTGGGACTTGGTCGGTTGATTTGCTGCTTTCTAACAAGAGCTAGAACAGCTTGTATGTTTGTTGTCAGTAGATTCTGTTCCTGAGCAAGCAGGTGGCTTTTTCCCGTGTGCTCCCCACTTAAGAGGAGGATGGGATTTCTGGAAATATGCTGACATTTTTGAGATATTCAGAATATATACAAAGATTTTAATTCTACTGTTCCCACTTGATGTAGTGTTTTTGTTTGGGGAAGGCATATTTTGTCTTTATTTGAAGGTTCACAAATGAAGGAAAAAAGATAATCTCACTCAAGTAACCCCTGGTAGTTCTGTCTTAAAACTTTGCTATTGCTTTAACAGTGTTTTTCAATTGTTGTAAGTATTTTAGGTATAAATTTTTATGGTTCCTCAGACTGGAATGTCAGCAGTGAACACTTAGTGAGCTAAAAATGAAGTTTTCTGTGTAGGTCAGAGTTGGAGCTAGAATGAGTGAAACTGCGGGTGTCAAGTTAGGTTATATCTGTTGCTGCTGCACACCCAGTCCCATTAACACGGTCGCACTGAACATTGCTGCTTGACTATCCAAATTCTGCTTCTTTATTTAATGCAAATGGTTGAGCACAGGGCCCTGTTCACACTAAGCTTGTCTTCTACCACGGAGTGAAGATCCCACCCCCATCCCAGACTCTACATACATTTCTTTTAATCATGGTGATAATCTTAGGAGATAGAATGCATTTTTTTTTTTTCCTGAGAAGGAAGCTGAATCTCACTTTGGTTGAGTAACTTATATAGGTTATATCTTCTGTGCAATGTCATCTAAAAAACTTACTGAAACTCCTTGGCTGGAACTGACTTCCCTGCTCACATGGTCTTAGCCTGTGGGTCCACCAGCTGCCCGGCCTGCAAGGCTGCAGGCTGTCAGTCTCCTGCAGACAGAGACTGTCTTGTTACTGTGTCTTTGCCCCAGCCTAGTACCAGCTTAGTAAGTGGGATGGCAGGAACTTAAAAACGCTTCAGAATGAATAGCGAATCTCTAAGCATGTTGAAATTGTTAGACCAGGAGCAGATTTTCTGAGAGAATGTTGAAGCAGAGTAAGTTAGAGGAATTCTGCGGTTTGTTTTGGCTTACCACAAAGCTCTAGTAATAGATGGTGTGATAATGAAAACAGGGTAAGCACACAAGTGAGTGGGACAGAATAGCAGCCCAGAAAACGGCCCCTGTGCTTCTGGCAATTTATTTTCATGGAAAGTGTCAGAGCAAATCCATTGGGGAGTGAGAAGTCTTTGCAGCAAAATAAAATCCCCACCTATCTGTGGGGAACAGGTGAACATCACTCCTGCCTCATACTGTACAAAAATTAGCTCAGGTGGATCTGACCCTAAGGCGTAAGAGTGACACCAGATACCAGAAGGGACAGTGGTGAAATCTTCATGAGCTGAAATTAAGCTAAGGTTTCTGGGACACAGTTACAAAATTATAATAAGAAAAAATTGAAAACTCGTATTTCTCACAATTAAACTTTTACTGTTTGAAAGACAGGAATATGAAAGTGTAAGCCGTAGAATGGAGAATCCTTGAGGAACACAGATCTGATAGATGCATGTGTGCCGCTGCTGGGTCCCTTGAGCAGGCTCTTCAGGTTAACAGCACCATCGGCTGCCCCAGGGACTGTGTGCGGGGTGGGTTACACCTGTCAGTTCCTCTGAGCTCCTGTTCAGTAGATGAAGTCTGTTGTATTCGGTAATGATTACCTTTGGGGAAAGGAAAGGAAAAATAGTTAAGTGGATAGAACTTTAGTTTTTTAGTCTATACATTCCAAGTTGTTTGCTTTTTCCTAACCTTTTTCATCCTACTTTCTTTTTTTTAATTGAATTCTTTATTTGTACATTTTATATACAGTTCACAATCACACTCAACATTGGGGAATTTGTACCAGTATATAACAGAAGTTAATTCTCATTTTTACCCATATCCCTACCCCCCCACCCCTTATATACATGCTATTTCTTTTAATTTCCAAATCATATTTATTCTTTCCCTCATTACATTCCCCCACCACATTCCCTTTGACTATTTCGTATTTTAAAACTATCATACATTCTAGAACTCATTTACGTCTACGGTTCTCATACCAGAGAAAAGATCCAGTATTTACATATCTGTGATCTATTTATTTCACTTATTAGTGTGTCCTTGAGGTGTGTCCATTTGCACATAAATGAATGAAACTTGTCGTTCTTTATGGCAGAGTAATACTTCATTTTATTTTTAAAAACACATCTTCTTGGGCCGGAGGGTTAGCTCAGTGGTTCCGGCGCCTGCCTCACAAGCACAAGGTCCTGAGTTCGATCCCGGGTAACCAGATAAAATGCTGGGCGTGGAGACTCACACCCACCAGCCATCAATACCACATTCCACAGTGCCGGGCGGGCATGGTGGCTCACGCCTGTCATTCCAGCACTGGGGGGGGGGGGGGCAGGGGC